>CM021109.1:587371588-587449360 GCA_007115665.2 Sequoiadendron giganteum
CCCAAGCAAGCCTTAAAAAAGGCTCTTTTTTTTTATATGATTTTAAAAAAATATATCTAAAACATGTACAATGAAAAACTGCGATTTTTTTTGCAGAAAAAAATATATTTTTTTTTTGACAAAAAATAAATTCCGAATAATATTTTTTTTTACCAAGCAGACAGACGACCGTACAGGTAAAAAAAATTTGCCCCTCAAATCAACTTTGTCCAAAATGGACGAATAAACAATTGATTTAGGGGTTTTGGACCGCTGTGGATCCAATGGTGAGGTCCGTTTGGACTCAAAATGATTTGAAGTTGTAGGTGATTCCCTGGATCAAAAAAAACAAACCCCAAAACTGTGAATGCCTGATCCAGCCCTTGTAGCTCCAAATAGCTCAAAATTCTTCAAACAAGAACAGGCATGCAATAGGAAAACTCTGATACCATGTAGAAGTTGTCAAAACTGACTTTAGACTCCAAGAACACTTGATGGATACCTGTCACAAGGAAGAGAATGGATGGAGAAAACTAACAAGGGTTTGAAGCTCTGAAAAATGAAAAAATTATCTTATCAGAACAAAAAAGAATTAATGAAATATACAATGAATCAATCCTTAAGGAGATCATGCAAACCCTAAAAGAAACCCTAATAGGAAAAACCTAAAAGAAACCCTAATAGGAAAACATTTAATAATTAATATAATTATTATATGTCACTTTATGCAAACTAAAGTGAAATCTTAAGAAGGGAATAAACGTAACTTAATCAACATAATTAAGTTAAAACCTTTACTCTAATATGAGAGAAACCAAGAGTTTCTTCATGACCTCTTATGTGATTTATGCAGCAAAAAGAAGAGGCATCTTTCTGGGTTTAAACAGAGTGGGGATTTTGGGAGAAGCTGATGGACAAAATAAGGTGTGGAATCATTATGATCAACTCACTATGCAGACTTCTGAACTGCATTACAGAAGGGTTAATGATTCATTTTTATATGTCATTATTAACCAGCTTACGGGAGATGCAGGATATAGATTGAGCTAGGAGGCCATGACATTCATCACAGAGTGGGGATATTGATTTATCCAATACCCCAAGTTTACTTATTTCAGGCTGGCCGGATTTGATGGTCACCCTCACCTACTCCCTAGATGTTGCAGCAATAGGATTATTTTAATGAAGTTCGTTTATGAAGCTTTGGGGGTTAATTCTAAATTTTGTATAAAGCATAAGCCTGCTTGTCATAAGTACCCCATGAAGTTGGGTGAATATAGTTGTCCACACCTTGTGGGATCCAAGGTTGTTTGCAACAAATTTATGCACCTAATGTTGGGCTTGTACATTGCTACGAAGCACTTTGATCCAAAGAAGAAGATGAATGCTTTGCTTGCTTCTGTTTTTGATAAACACTTCAATCTATTGGAGGACTTTTGGAGTGATCTTCAGGATGAGTATGACTTGAGGAAAATAAATTATGAAAGGTTTCCTATCCCACTCATGGTGAAGTATGGAGTCAAGGTGGACAATCCTGAAACATTATCAGATGATGGGGTGGTTTTGGATCCCTAATATGAGGCATAAAATATAGGTACCAAGAACTTGGATCCTGTAGATTGGGGTGCAAAGGAGACCATAGATATTAAATAGATAGCAAAGTCAGTGTTGGATAGAAGCATCCAATGCATTGTGCTAAGAACTAAGGAACCTGGGGGTCAAACTTCCAAGAAAAAGGAAAGGTGCAAGTAGCACTCAAGGGTACAAGAGGACGAAAAGAAGAATACCTCTTAAGGAGCCCTTGGAATTCTTCCCTCCTGATATAGAGGAATTTGAACTTGAAGTTCTGGCTCAAGATCTACCTGAAGCACATGAAGAAGAAGTCCCAATAGGACCTGGGGCCTCAACATTAGTTGTAGGTGATTCATCTACTCAACCCCCTCCTACAGAGCAACCAAGTGAAGAAATTCCTAGGGGAACTCTCCATAAGGAAGCTGAAACTTTGAAGGGAAAAGGTCTTGAGGTTGAAATCCATGATATAGAGACAAACTGTGAGGATACTCTGTCGGATAAGGAGACACCTCTTGATGAAATTGAGGATGTAGGAATTGAGCATGTTTTGAAAGAGGACCAATGGAAGTTGTTTGAAGAAGCTAAGAGGGAATTAGATGCAAAGGCACATGCTGATGCATTGCTCAAACAAAAAGAGTCGAATGCCAAAGCACAAGTTGAAGCATTAGAAAAACAATAAGAAATGGAAGAAAAATCCCAAACTAATGCATTACTCCAGCAACAACAATTAGAGGCCAAACAAAAAGCTGATGAGTTGGCCAAGCAACAACAACAAAAGGAGCAGGAGCTCAGAATAAAGGAGGAGAATGACAATTTAGAAATGCTGCAAAAGATCCATGATATTGAAGAGGAGAAGGCTAGACAAAGAAGAGAAAAGGAAGCCCTTGAGGCTAAATTTAATATCATTGAAGAATCATATAAAAAAAAGGGAAGAAGAAGAACGCTTACAAAAGGAAATGCATGTTGAAGAACTTGTTGGGAAACAACAAAAGGAAAAGGAAGCATGGGACAAGATCAAATACTTTGAGAGATAGAGAGATAAATTGCTTGAAGAAAATAGGTTAGGTTAGAGGAAGAACATTTGAAGAAGGAATGAGAAGATAAAAGGCTCCAGGAGTAGAAGGATAAGGAAGAGGCCGAGAGGGTTGCACAAGAGAATGTAGAAAAGGAGCAACAAAATGTGCAAAAAGTTTCTTCTCAGCCTCAAGTTACCATGTTACAACCATTATCTTCTGCTACAACTACCTCTTCCTCAACACAAGTAGTCACTACTCCTAGTGCTCCTACATGGTTAAAGCTAGATCTCGAGAAGAAGTGGATAGCTCCACCGTAGCCTCTTAATTGGGAAGAAATGATGAAGTAAGTAGAGAAGGAAAGGCCCAAAAAGAAGGCTAGGGTTCTTCATTCCAAAAGGCTTATAGAGGCAGGAGAGATCATTGTTGAATGTGCAATTCTGGTGGTGGACAAGGATAGAGAAGATATGCAAGTGACTGATTATCAATTGGGCATAGTCAACTTAGGGAGGCCTACAAGGAATCAACAAATGAATCTCATTGATATTGTAGCTTCCTCCACAAAGTCTAGGATGATCAAGGATAAACAAAGAAAGGATGAGCTTAAGGCTCAATTGGATCAATTGCATAGTTTCTTAAAAGATGTTTCCACTCCCATGTCCCAACAAGATACTGCCTTGGAAACTCTAGTCTTACTCAACAAAAGAGAAGTTGATGATTTAGTAAAAATGAGGAGTAAGTCTGGGATGCTGGATAGATGGATTGACAAGCTTAATCAGGAAGTGGGTGAAGTGTTGGTAAACAGTTTTGAAATCCATAAAACAACACTTGAGTTGATAGAAGAAATGGGTCATCATACTAAAACTCTAGGAGAGCAAGAGGAAGAATATAGGGGATGTATTCAAAAGATGAAAGACATCAGTAAGTTTCCAAATCAACTCTTCTAGAGCAATCAATCCTTGAAGAAGATAATGTAGATTTCCTGGAAAAGGCGTCAAACATAATTTGGTTTTGGTCTGACTTCATATATAAGCATAGAAATGAAGTTCAAGATGCTGGTAAAAACTTTCATGAGCAACTTGATGAATTAGAAGTTGTAATAGCCATTTTAGTCAATGTAGACATATTGTTTAAAGAAGGCATGCCTTTGGATCAATTGAAGGAGAAATGAAACAACAGATTCTAGGAGGTCATGTGGAAAGAATATGATGGAGAGGATTTATTGTTGGATAGACTGATGGATATTAAAGAGGAGGTGAAAGCTTCTAGGAGGGAGTTGACCAAATTGAAAGATATGCAAGAATTCACCTCAATAGAGTTAAAAAGAATCAAATTTGAGGAAAACTGGGTCGATGGGCTTGATGTGGACATCCTTCAACAAGTGTTCTCCAGCTATGATGAATATCTTCTTGAGCAAACTACGTAGGAGTGAGTTGGCAGCAAAACGTTCTATTTTTGGCACATGACTTCCCCTTTTCTCTCCTACTTTAAAGGGCAATTAATATTTGAACTAAAGGTTTTCATCAACTAGTCCCATCTCTTTCCTTGGGCATCGGATTCTACTCAACAAGGCAATCAACCTTTGAACTGAAGATCTGCCAGTTTAGTTTCTTGATGCGGCTTCGGTTCCTTGTTTAATGGATCTCAATTTTTAATTGAGAGGGATTTATGCATAGCATGTCTATATGTACTTTTGAGCTCCATGTTGTAAAGGTTAGTTGATTGAAGTAGGATTAGCCACCTGATGATAGCATATAGGATTTTATAGCTTTGAGCAAAGATACTTTTAAGTTCATTTTTAATTTAGATACACTTTATATACAATTTTATATTGGAGTTGAACATCTTGGATGATGTTAAAGAACCATAATTAGTTTGTATGACAGTGAGTTTGTTGTGCATAAATGTTTCTTATTTGATGAAAATCTATAGTGGAAACCAAATTTTAAAGATTATTTCATTAAATTATCTATGAATGAAATTATTATATGTCTGTTGATCTATATTATTGGCAACAAATGAGGAGTTTGTTTTGAATCTTGTAGTATTTTGATGAATGGTTATGATGATCAAATTAAGCACTATGAATGTATGCAATGGTATGGATTGTTTTGTGAGTTGCATCATGTTATGGTTTTGATATGTTAAGAAACACTCATTTTTGAGAATATATGTCTAGATGTTAAGGAATTTTGTTCATGTTTTACTAATTTGTGCCTTGATCTATCCTTTTTCTATTTATTTAAACCCCCCTATTAAACATAGATTGATGAATTTGATACAGTTTGTATTCCTTATCACCAAAAAAGGCCCCTTGAATATTACAGTTGCATTGGCCAATTGAGTGACATTAGACAGTTGAGAACCAACTACCAGGACCTTGGAAGTTAGGCTACTATATGTAGTCTTTCTTTTTCAGGAGAAATAGAGTAGAAATATTCGGTTTTATGTTGTTTGTGCTATTTTGACCATCAACAGATTTGGCGGTAGAAGGAGGGCCTCAAGGAATAAGTTGGCGCGGATTGGGTCATTCTCATCGAAAAGGTATCTGAGGATTCTCAGATCCTCTACGATCCTAGAACCATTAGTAAAACTTCAAACCTCGATTAGATATAGACCCCAAGGTCATAGAGTTTTGATCCCACCATTGTCACCACAACTTAATCCACTTGGATTTTTGCCAAATCCATCTTTACCATCCCAACAACCTAATCCCCACACACCACCACCGGTTCGACTAGTATCACCACTGGTTTGACTAGTATCACCACCGATTTGACCAGTATCACCACAACTTGCTCAACCAATCACACCACCACCCATGGCTTACTTCATAAATAATCCCTCTTCACTAGGGACTATTCCTGGTGGTATACATGATCTACTCAAAAATCTGGAAAGGTTTTTCCCCAAGTATATGCATGGAGAATCAAGAAGTGTCAAGGAACATATACAAGCATTCAAGAATGCCTATACTCGTGCTCAGGTAGCTCACCAAGACGTTGTATGTAGGTTGTTTCCCTATTGTTTGGGAGACATGGCATACAGTTGGTATCTAAATCTGCCCCAGGGGTCTATTCTAAGCTGGGAAGATTTAGAAAATGCCTTTATTAATCAGTTCAGGGTCTATGTAGACCCTGCCATCTTGTATCATCAAATCGCTACCATAAGAAAGGAACATCATGAACCATTGTCGTTATTCAACACTAGATTCCAAAGAATATTCCACATGTTACAAGACCCTTACTTAGTGGTTGAAAATATTGTCATTCTGGCATATTTAAGAGTTGTTGATCCCTTGAGTGGCCTATTCTTGCAGAGAACTTATGTTACAACAGATAAGCCTGCAATCAGGAAGTTTAGGAGGAGCTCTCCCCCCTATGGGTTATTAGATGCCTAATCCACCTTTGTTCAATACAGTCCCAAGGATGTCTTACTCCCAATATGGACCTATTTCTAAGTTACAATCCTTGCCTACCATGCCTTTTTTCACTAATGGCATTCGGGATTCTTCCCAGCAATCTCAAAACTACCAGCAAAAAGGGGGAGGGTCAACTCCTGTTCATTCTCCATCTGTAGGGCAGACTGTTCAACTAACCAATGAGGTGGAAACTCTAAAAAAGACTCTATCACAAATGTCCACCAACATGGCACAACTTAGACATAACCCCCCTCAAAACCAAAATCAGAATTATCGAAATCAAGGAGGTTATAACAACCAGGGTAGTTACTCTAATCAGAATACAAATTAGAACACAAATAGGAACTTCCAGAACCAAAACTCCTCTAACCAAAATTATCAAAATAAGAACAGAGGATACAATCAGAGGTCCAACAACAACAATAGGCAGTGGAACACTAAACCCAACAACAGGGGAGTTCCCCATAATTATCAGTCTGGTGAAGATAAACTACACACTGCTAATGTTGCAGATCTCAATTTCATGACTAATTGGTGTAGACTACATGATACTGCAACACATTCTGAGGTCAATTTCCTAGAGATGGAAAAAATGGTGAAGATTGTGCAAGCTGATTCCCACCCTCCACAAGGAAATTCCAATCAAGATGGTGGGTTAGTGAGCACTAATATGACATATGAGACTATTGAGGAACAATATCAATTTCCCATGCAGGGAGACAATGAACCAAAAGAAGATGTGTATGATGCCCAAGCCTTCCAGTCCAAAGGTGGTCACATCCTAAGAAATAAAAACAAGGGCCCATTCACTACATCTGCACCTCCCAACAACATGGTCCCACCTAATCAAAATGCAGATAATAACCCACCACCACAAAATGGGCCTTTTAACTCTCATAACAAGGGTAATCCACCTTCTTTTCCTAAGTATCAAGTCAGGAATGATTCGAAGTTTGATTTCATTGCAGAGCTACAGAAACAAAAGACTTCATCGTCATTCTTTAACATTATGAAGTGGTGCCCGGCTTAGCGGGAATTTGTGTTGAAAGTCCTGGAGGAGGCGGATCATTCAAAAGGAAAAGGTAAAGTGACTCTAGCAAATGAGACAAATGTAGCCATCTATAAAGGTAAGACCAGTACCCCACCTTTCCTTTTGAGTTTAAGAATATTTGGAAAGAGTCTGCACAACTGTCTGTTGGACTCCGTAGCATCGGGTAATGTTATGCCCTTTTCCATTTGCAAGAAGCTAGGATTAAGTCCTACCCAGACTAATAAGAAAGTGATTTAATTGGACAAAATTGAGGTTAATGTGGTGGGAGAACTAAAAAATATGCATGTACAAGTTGGATCGGATCCAAGGATCCAAACTTACATAGATATCCACGTGGCCAATATCTCAGAAACATATAGTATGCTCCTGAGTCGGGATCTAATGAAGAGTATTGGGAGATATTTTTCTTTGGATTTATCTCACATGTGGCTGCCCTAGAAAGGGATAGCAACACAAATTAGAATTAAGAGTGATTCTAGGCTCAAACACATGATTACTAAATATGATTCCCCCAATGAAGTAGCATACTTTGAGACTGAGATAGGAGTTTACAAGAAGGAGGAGATCATGACCTTCTCAATACTCAATCCTCATGATACACTACCTCTAGAATAGAATGACCCAATGATCTCGATCAACCAATAAGTTCTAATAAAAAAATTGCAACAAGATAGGCTGGTATTGGGAGAAGAGACTGATCTATGCAGTTTGTTGCTTCCTAATTGGTGTAGGATACATTATTAGAATCATTATGAGTTGACATGTCAACCCTGCGTAGATATCTTAAACCATATCTATCGGTCTCAACAAACTTGTCAAGATCAACCTCAAACACCCACCAATAAATTTCCATTTAAAGGTAAGGACACTACCATCCTCACTAGAATCAGTCTTTCTCAAGAGGAAGATCCCTCCCGATTTGAGCAGTCTCAGGTTCTATGCTCTAAGTTTCAAGATGAGATTGAGGTATCTCGGTCTTTCTCCATTACACCCACCCTGGATACTCTTCCAATGCCTAAGGCATTGATGAAAAATGAAATCAATTGAAACTTGATCCAAGAATTTGTTTAGGGAGTGATTCTTGAACAAGCTTTAAATATAGAAGAATCTTTAAGTGAACCTTGGCCCCAGTCACCTTTTACTCGTGATGGCCAACAACAGTTTGAGCCACCACCCATCTCAAGCAAGTCATCCCCTATTATCCCAAAAAATAAAGAACTCCTAGCTAAAGATCAATTATGGAGTCTTAAATTTGATGGCTATAAATCCAAAGCAGGAATAGGAGTAGGGATTGAACTAACCAACCCGAAAGGGAAGACTTAATTTGCATCTTACAGGTTGCAATTTGGCTACACAAATAATGTGACCGAATATGAAGCACTCGCTCATGGACTTATGTTTTCCAATCAAAAGAAGGTCACCGCTCTCATGGTAATGGGGGATTCTGAAGTAATTGTAAAGTAGGTTCGTAGCTAGTATACTTGTCATAAAAAAAGATTGGCTACATACAAAAGTAGAATTTGGAATCTGATTGAAGACTTTGACACTTTTGGGATCACTCTGATTCCTAGAGAAACTAATCAAATTTTAGATGCCCTCACCGTTATTGCTAGCACCTTGGAGCCTATGCAAGACTCCAAGTTAAAAATATTTTTAGTTGAATTAGTCTCAGTCCCAGCTATCCCAGATAATGTCCAGAATTTTTAGGTATTCGATGATGACCAACATATATTGGCCTTCTTGGCAAGTTTGGATGTCTTTGAAGTACAAATAATTGATGAATCTGAGAGAGATCGAGAGATTGGGATCCTAAGAATGGTGACATAGAAGGGATATTGGAGTTGAAAAATAATAGTATTCCAAAGAGGATGGTAGCTTTAGAAAGGATATTTGACTCTGACCCACAAGCTCGTCAAAGGGTGCCCACAGAGAGTGATGGAGGGAAGTATGAATCTGCTAATCTATCTCACTCAGGTCCTGAAAGGAATGTTCTCATAGGAAAGACTTGTCCTAAAGAAATTAAGGAGAAGATAGTTACAGTTTTGGAAGAGAACATTGTAGCCATTGCTTGGGGATATCAAGACTTAAAGACCTTTGACACTTTGGTGATCACACATACCATACTCTTAAGCCAGAAGCCAAACCCTTTCGTCAAAAGAAACACCTGGTCAATGCTTTGATTGAGCTCCTGATTCAAAAGGAGGTGCAAAAGCTGCTATCTGCAAGAATAATCTTCCCAGTCAGACATTCTACTTGGGTTGCAAATTTAGTTCTTGTGTGCAAGAAAAGTGGTGAAATCAAATTATGTGTTGATTTCAAGAACTTAAATTAAGGCCTCCGAGAAGGATAATTACCCACTACATTCTCTTGATGAGGTATTACAAATAGTCAATGGGTCCCAGATGATGTCATTTTTGGATGGCTATTCTGGGTATAATCAGGTGCTTGTCAGTCATGAGGATAGAATGAAAACTGCCTTCACCACCAAGTGGGGCACATTTGCCTATCAGAGGATTCCATTCGGCCTTTTCAATGCTGGTGCAACCTTTCAACATGCAATGGATGTAGCATTCAAGGATTTAATAGGTAAGTGTATCATTATTTATGTGGACGACTTAACTATTTTCTCCAAGAACTAGGAAGACCATGCTGTAGATTTGGAAAAGGTCCTCAAAAAGTGTATAAGCTATGGTGTCTCCCTTAATCCAAAAAAGTGTGTGTTTGGAGTATTTAAAGGGAAACTCTTAGGCTACATCATATCAGAAAAAGGGATATCCAAAGACCCTAATAGAGTAGAGGCCATCTTAAAGCTGACAAGGCCAGAAAGTAAGAAAGAAATGAGATCCTTCTTCGAAAGCATTAATTTTGTCAAAAAAATTATATCAGGGTTTGCGAAAATCGTCAAACCCCTTAATGAGATGATAAAAAAAGATGCAAAAATAGAATGGAGCAATGAGACCAAATCTGCTTTCTCACAGATTAAACAATCAATATCTAAGGCACCTGTCTTGACCAACCCAGATTATCTAAAGACCTTCTATATCTATTCTTTCGCATCTGACCATTCATGTGCAGCTGTTTTAACACAACGAAGAGGTGAGGGAGAGGAAAGACCTATCGCCTTCATGAGTTCCTTGTTTAAGAATGCAGAAGTTAGGTACCCACCCCTTGAGAAGCAGGCCTTCGCATTGGTTTGAGCAGTAAAAAAATTTAGGCATTACATTCTTCGGAGTCGAGTTATTACCATAGTTCCTGATCCAATTGTAAAATCCCTCCTAATGCAAAACGAATTAGGGAAAGAAGAGGAAAATGGATGGCTATTTTGCAAGAGTTTGACTTATAAATTCATGCAATCAAACTCATCTGAGGGAAGGGTTTATCAAAGGCAATGGTGGATGTTGACAAGAATATCACATGTCAGCAGTACACTATGCAGTCTTTCACTAAGGATCCCTGGTACATAGATTTGATCTTCATCCTCTTCAACAATAGATGCCCAAAGGGGTGAATGCTACTTAGAGGAGAGCACTGAGGATAAAGAGTGCTCATTATATGCTCAAAGGGGGATCTATATACAAAAGGAACTTTCAAGGAATTTATTTGCATTGTTTGGATCAGCAAGAGGCTAAGCATGCCATTGCTGAGTTTCATGGAAGACATGGTACAAGACATGGATCTGCAGATGCTTTGGCCCATAAAATTATTAGATCAGGCTATTACTAGCCTTATGTGTTTTGAGATGCACACCAACATGTTTGGACGTGTCATGTATGCCAGACCTCTACACCCAGGGAAAGAAATCTAGCAATGCCTTTGCAACCAATGTATGAGGTAAGACCGTTCACTCAATGGGCACTAGACTTTGTAGGTGTCATTAATCCAAACTCTTATGAAGGTCACAAGTTCATCTTGACTATAACTGACTACTGAACATGCTAGACCAAGGCTCAACCCTACAAAAAGAGCACCACAAAAGTGGTTATCAAGTTTCTAACTGAGAACATCACCACTAGGTTTGGAGTACCATTCGCTCTGGTATGTGATAATGGCCCTGCTTTCTCTTCAACTGAATTTATTCAATGGGCTTATGAACATAAGATTATTTTGAAATATTCATCTAATTACTACCCTCGGGGAAATGGAGTGGTCGAGTCCACTTATAAAAATTTGTTGGAGGTAATTAAAAAATTGTTAGAAAGCAATCTTAGGGACTGGCACACTTAGTTGAGATTTACCTTTTGGGCAGATCTAAATCGAATCAAAGCTACCCTAGGAAATTCACCATTTAAATTAGTCTACAGCCAAGACCCAGTCTTCCTAATCTATTTTCAAATACCTGTCCTCAAGTTTATGCAAGAATTTTATACAAAGGATGATAGGATCGAGGTCAAACTAACCAACTTGCTCAATATGGAAGAACAAAGAGATGTTGCTTTGTAGCAGTTCTCTAAACATCAACTTGTCGTCAAATGTTGGTTTGACAAGAGGGCCAAGGTAAAGGCCTTTAGGATATCAAAGCTTGTGCTACTATGGGACAAGGCTAAAGAGAAGAAGGGAGATCACCTGAAGTTTGATAGACTCTGGATGGGTCCATATCAAGTAGCTGAGATACTAGGCGTGAATGCTTTTTATTTGAGTGCCTTGATAGGAGAACCTGTTCCATTTCCAATTAATGGTCAGTTTCTTAACCATTACTTTGGCTCATGAGGGTCTGATTTTTTGAATAACTGTACTATATTGTATCATATGTAATTAATTCATTTTTTTTGTTTTTTTCCTTTGTTTCTTTTTATTTTTCTTTGTCTTCTTTTTTTTTGTCTTGTTCATTGGGGATCTTCATTTCTATCCATTCCAAGAAAGGGTTGTTATTCAAAGTATGCTACGAGCACTAGGAGAGAAAATGATTTAGGTATTTTCAAGGAAGATCTATTGAAATATTTTATTCTAAACTCATGTCTTATGACCATTCTAATGTTGGTTTGAAAACTTATTACGAAAAAAAGGTACATTGTGAATATCTCATGAATTATGATCGAATTTTGTCACAAAATAGATAAACATTTTCCTAAGTAAAATGCCTATTTATTTCAGGGTGCTTTTATCTCTGATTCAAGTGAAAAATATGAATCCAAGACTGTCATGAAATTCATTGTAGTTCTCAACCCACATTTCAAATCAATTGCACCTGAGTATTGAGAAAATTTCATAAAAAGTTCCCACAAGTGAATCCTAAGTAAAAAAAGAAAAGAAAGAGAGAAAAGGAAAACTCAATATCAAATGGGTGAATCAAGTATCTCTATCGGGGCTATGGACGCTTGTCTGGCAGTAGATCAATGCTTTGAGAGAACTAGAGGTATCTCCGTCGGGGCTATGGACACCTGTCTAGCAGCGGAGCAATGCCTAGGATTTCACTACACGATAGTTGAAGGACTCAACCTATGTAGCTTGGATCTTAGGTGTAGTTGTTCAGGAGTGGAGAAAGTGTCTATGAAGAAAGATGCACCATATACGTACACACTCAGATTCAGAATAGTTCATGAGGACATACATCTGAGATTCCAGCTCAACCTTATTCTATAAATCTGATCTTATTCAAGTTAACATGATTCATAAACCAGAAGGTTTTTGGGTGAATGAATTCTTTAGTGTCTTGAAAATGGGTAAACCATTTTCCCAGCCGAGTTGCCATTTTTTATGCCTTGCATAACCACCCCATCTTTTTCGTTGGTCAAAATGGGTCCCCCTCTTTTGTTTTCTGTACTTGGATCTTTTTCAAAAAAGTTTGGAGTTGTTCTTTCTTCCAACACTTTGTTTTATTTTGTTCTGTCAAAATCTGAACTGAAACGGAATCTGGATTTGAAACTCGTTTTGAGTTTCATTCCCTGACTCCTTCCCGATTCTGATCCCGCTCGTCTCTTTGTTTGTCTCTTCGGTCTATCTTGTTTTCCTTTTGTGGAATTGAAACTGGAATGGATATTAAGTTTGGGATTTATACAAAGTTCCAAACTTTGTTTTCATCCCGCCTCCACCTCCACCTTTTTGGTTTGTTTGTTTGGACTTGGGATTGATGTTGTTTACCTTGTCTCGATCTCGATGTCTTCTTTTTGGTTCTTTCTTTCCCTTTCTTCGTCGTTGGTGAAACTGGAACTAGAACCAAAACCAAACTTGGAACTTGGACAAATTTTTCAAACCTGGTTCTCATTTCGCTTCCGCTCCTACCTTTTTTGTTGCTTTCTAACTTTAATTTGATCGCACAATAGTTTTGTGCCTGTTCCTGCCACGATTCCGTGTCCGACCTGCCGCATTAATGACATTAATTATAAGTACCTCACACATATGAAATTGGATTTTAACCTTAATTAAGGTTAGCTCATTGGTTATTATTATTGTATAATAAGTGATATCAAACTAGAGTTGAGGTAGAGAATTTGGGAGCATGATTCAATTGGAGGTCAAGTATTTTGCACGCAAATTCACTTTAAAAGTCGGCCTGTTGGATTGCTTTTCGAGGTAGGGTTTTTGTTCTTTGTTTTCTGTATTGCCATTCATTATGTTTGTTTGGTTTGTCGTTCTTCATGGGGTTCGTGACTCTTTTCATTTGAATCCTTGCTTGTTTGCTTTGCTTTTCTTTTCTTTTTCTTTTGTTTTGTTTTCCTTGTCTTCGGTTCTTTCTCAGTTTTTGTTTTATTTACTATTTGTCATTTTCTTGTTTGTTTTTGCTTTGCAACGGTCATTTTCGTGTTTTCTTCATGCATGTACCATTGTACCTTGGGTTTGTGGCGTTTCGATCATCTGCTACATGGTTTTATGGTGTTCTTCAATCCATTACTTTACCTATCGGTCCTTTTGTGTGTCGACTCATTGATTTTGAGTAGGGTTAAGTTGTGCCCTAATTGCTTAAGTCGAAGGTTTTAATAAACTAGGTTGTTTTTGCGTGTTCTTGTTAGTTTTAAAATTGTGCCCTAGTTGTTGTTTTTCTCCTCAGTCGATGGGGGATGGTTTAGTACTAATATTTTAAGCCTTCCTAATTTGTCAGGTGACCTCATTTTTGGGACATAATGTCATTCGTTCTATGGTTGAACTTTCTAATGACATCATGTTTGTCTTAATCGGAGTCGGATCCAGGATTAATTTTGTTCTCGAACATTTGTTTGCAATAGATGTTGGATCCATCTCCAAGCCCGCTTTTGATGAATTATAAATTATCAAAATATATTTCACTCTATTGAAAGTAGAAGCGAAACGGGATATGGATTTGGAACTTTTGCTTGTATCGGATCCGATTTTCATTCCGATCCCGGTCCCGATTACCATTTTGACTCTGTCTTCGATCTCGCTATATGGTTTGTTATGAGTTCAATGTCCATTCCGGTCCCGACCCCGATAGTGCTTTAAAAGATTTCTAGGGATGTCTTCTACCTGGTCCCACCTTCGGTCACTATGAAATTTTGACTAAGTGTGAAGTAAGTATATGAAAGGTGAGATCTCTGACCTATTTTTTCATACTTCTTATGGATCTAGTATTGGGTTTTGTTGCATAAATTAAAAGATGTCAGGAGCATCGGGTGAGGCTTCTCAAAGGAGTCAACCTGTGGAGACTTCAAAACCAGGAGCAAAGTCTAAAAAGGTTAAGCTAGAACAAATCCCTTATACCTTGAGGTATAAGCATCAGGGTCCTACCATCACTGCTAATAAAGTGGATTCTGATTGGGCAGATATAACTGATACCAACCTGGGTCCGTTCCATTGAGAAGAGTTGTACACAAAATGTTTGTTGAAGAGGTAACAAGGAGGACCCAAAAAATTGTTGAATTTGGCTTGGCTCATATTACTATATTTCCTCTGTCAATCGAATGTCCTGAATTAATAATGACAGTAGCTGGAGCCTATAATCCTGCTACTAGATAGTGTGTGGATTCACAGGGCAATGCCATCATTGATCTAACTTCGTAAATGTTTCAGTTCATGTTCAATGTGCCCACTCCAAAGAATCCTAGGCAAATCAATGAGGCGGAGGCCTTGAAAATATATAGTAATCATAAGGAGGCCAACAAAACTCATTTGAATAAGAAATGGATGAGAGCTGAGAAAAAATTTTCAGTTAAGCTTCCAAATCAGCCTAAAAGGGCATAATTCTACAAGGAGATTGGGGACATTATGATGATGCTATCCAAAGTGTTTGGGAGAAGGGATGATCTTCACTTTAAAGAATGGATGTTTCCATTCATTCAGACAATCCTAGATGGCAGGCAAAAATTTGATTGGCCCATGATTGTGTCTGAAAGCATACACAACCAAATGATTAGAATGAGAGAAACCAAGAGTTTCTTCATGACCTCTTATGTGATTTATGCAGCAGCAAGAAGAGGCATCTTTCCAAGTTTAAACAGAGTGGGGATTTTGGGAGAAGTTGATGGACGGAATAAGGTGTGGAATCATTATGATCAACTCACCTTGCAGACTTCTGAACTACATTACAAAAGGGTTAATGACACATTTTTATATGTCATTATTAACCACCTTACGAGAGATGCGGGATATATATTGAGCTAGAAGGCCATGGCATTCATCATAGAGTGGGGATATTGGTTTATCCAATACCCCAAGTTTACTTATTTTAGGCTGGCTGGATTTGATGGTCACCCTCACCTACTCCCTAGATGTTGCAGCAATAGGATTGTTTTAATGGAGTTCGTTTATCAAGCTTTGGGGGTTAATTCTAAATTTGGTATAAAGCATAAGCCCGGTTGTCATAAGTTCCCCATGAAGTTGGGCTTGTACACTGCTAGGAAGAACTTTGATCCAAAGAAGAAGATGAATGCTTTGCTTGCTTCTATTTTTGATAAACACTTCAACCTATTGGAGGACTTTTGGAGTGATCTTAAGGATGAGTTTGACTTGAGGAAAATAAATTATGAAAGGTTGCCTGTCCCACTCATGGTGGAGTATGGGGTCAAGGTGAAAATTCCTGAAATATTATCAGATGATGGGGAGGTTTTGGATCCCAAATATGAGGCACATAATATAGGTACCAAGAACTTGGATCCTATAGATTGGGGTGCAGAGGAGACCATAGATATTAAACAGATAGCAAGGCCGCTGTTTGATAGAAGCATCCAATGGGTTGTGCTAAGAACTAAGGAACCTAGGGGTCAAAATTCCAAGAAAAGGAAAGGTGTAGGTACCACTCAAGGGTAAAAGAGGACAAAAAGAAGAATGCCTCCTAAGGAGCCCTTGGAATTCTTCCCTCCTGATATAGAGGAATTTGAATTTGAAGTTCCGACTCAAGATCTACCTGAAGCACATGAAGAAGAAGTCCCAATAGGACCTGGGGCCTCAACATCAGTTGTAGGTGATTTTTCTACTCAACCCCCTCCTACAGAGCAACCAAGTGAAGAAATTCCTAGTGGAAATCTCCATAAGGAAGCTGAAACTTTGAAGGGAGAGGGTCTTGAGGTTGAAATCCATGATGTAGAGATAGACTTTGAGGATACTCTGTCAGATAAGGAGACACTAGAGGAGACAACTCTTGATGAAATTGAGGATGTAGGAATTGAGCATATTTTGACAGAGGAGGACCAATGGAAGTTGTTTGAAGAAGCTAAGAGGGAATTAGATGTAGAGGCACAAGTTGATGCATTTCTCAAACAACAAGAGTCGGATGCCAAAGCACAAGCTGAAGCATTGGAAAAACAACAAGAAATGGAAGCAAAAGCCCAAACTGATGCATTACTCCAGCAACAACAATTAGAGGCCAAACAGAAAGCTGATGAATTGGCCAAGTAGCAACAACAAAAGGATTAGGATATTAGAATAAAGGAGGAGAATGACAAGTTAGAAATGTTGCAAAAGATCCATGATCTTAAAGAAGAGAAGGCTAGACAAAGAAGAGAAAAGGAAGCCCTTGAGGCTAAATTTAAGATCATTGAAGAATCATATAAAAAAAGGGAAGAAGAAGAATGATTACAAAATGAAACGAATGTTGAAGAACTTGCTAGGCAACAACAAAAGGAAAAGGAAGCATGGGACAAGCTCAAAGACTTGGAGAGATAGAGAGATAAATTGCTTGAAGAAAAGAGGTTAGAGGAAGAACATTTGAAGAAGGAACGAGAAGATAAAATGCTACGGGAGTAGAAGGATAAGGAAGAGGCCGAGAGGGTTGCACAAGAGAATGTAGAAAAGGAGCAACAAAATGTGCAAGAAGTTTCTTCTCAGCCTCAAGTTACCATGTTACAACCATTATCTTCTGCTACACTAGTCACTTCTCCTAGTGCTCCTACATGGTTAAAGCTAGATCTCGAGAAGAAGCAGATAGCTCCATCACAACCTCTTAATTGGGAAGAAACGATTCAGGAAATAGAGAAGGAAAGGCCCACAAAGAAGGGTAGGGTTATTCATTCCACAAGGCTCATAGAGGTAGGAGAGATCATTGTTGAATGTGCAATTCCAGTGGTGGACAAGGATAGAGAAGATATGTAAGTGACTAATTATCAATTGGGTATAGTCAACTTAGGGAGGCCTATGAGGAATCATCAAATGAATCTCATTGATATTGTAGCTTCCTCCACAAAGTATAGAATGATCAAGGATAAACAAAGAAACGATGAACTTAAGGCTCAATTGGATCAAATGCATAGTTTCTTAAAAGATATTTCCACTCCCATGTCCCAACAAGCTACTGCCTTGGAAACTCCAGTCTTACTCAACAAAAGAAGTTGATGATTTAGTAAAAATGAGGAGTAAGTCTGGGATGCTAGATAGATGGATTGACAAGCTTAATCAGGAAGTGGGTGAAGTGTTGGTAAACAGTTTTGAAATCCATAAAACACTTGAGTTGATAGAAGAAATGGGTCATCATACTGAAACTCTAGGAGAGCAGGAGGAAGAATATAGGGGATATGTTCAAAGGATGAAAGACGTCAGTAAGTTGCCAAAATAAACTCTTCTAGAGCAATCAATCCTTGAAGAAGATAATGTGGATTTCCTACAAAAGGCTTCAAACATAATCTGGTTTAGGTCTGACTTCATATATAAGCATAGAAATGAAGTTCAAGATGCTAGTACAGACTTGAATGAGCAGCTTGATGAATTAGAAGTTGTAATAGCCATTTTAGTCAATGTAGCCATACTGGTTAAAGAAGGCACACCTTTGGATCAATTGAAGGATAAATGGAAAAATAGATTCTAGGAGGTCATGCAAAAAGAAGATGATGGAGAGGATTTATTGTTGGATAGACTAATGGATATTAAAGAGGAGGTGAAAGCTGCTAGGAGGGAGTTGACCAAATTGAAAGATATGCAAGAATTCACCTCAGCAGAGTTAAAAAGAATCAAATTTGAGGACAGTTGGGTCGATGGGCCTAATGTGGACATCCTTCAACAAGTGTTCTCCAGCTATGATGAATATATTTTTGAGAAAAATACACAGGAGTGAGTTGGCAACAAAATGTTCTATTTTTGGCACATGACTTCCCCTTTTCTCTCCTACTTTAAAGGGAAATCAATCATTGAACTAAAGGTTTTCATCAGCCAATCCTGTCTCTTTCCTTGGGCATCAAATTCTACTCAATAGGGCAATCAACCTTTGAACTAAAGATCTGCCAGTTTAGTTTCTTGATACGGTTTCGGTTCCTTGATTAGTGGACCTAAATTTTTGATTGAGAGGGATTTATGCGTAGCATGTCTATATGTACTTTTGAGCTCCATGTTGTAAAGGTCGGCTAATTGAAGTATGATTAGCCACCTGATGATAACAGATAGAATTTTATAGCTTTGAGAAAATATATTTTTAAGTTCACTTTTAATTTAGATACAATTTTTATACAATTTTATGTTGGATCTGAAATTTTTGGATGATGCTAATGAACCATAATCAGTTTGTATGCCACTAAGTTTGTCGTGCATAAATGTTTCTTATTTGATGCAAATCAATAGGGGAAACTAGATTTTAAAATATTATTTCATTAAATTATCTATGAATGGAATTATTATATGTATGTTGATCTATATTATTGGCAACGAATGAGGAGTTTGTTTTCAATCTTGTAGTATTTTGATGAATGGTTATGATGATTAAATTAAGCACTATGAATGTATGCAATGGTATGGATTGTTCTATGAGTTGCATGATGTTATGGTTTTGATCTGTTAGGAAACACTCATTGGTGAGAATATATGTCTAGATGTTAAGGAATTTTGTTCATGTTTTATTGATCCATGCCTTGATCTATCCTTTTTCTATTTATTTAAACCCCCCCTGTTAAACATAGATTGATGAATCTGATACAGTTTGTATTCCTTATCACTAGAAAAGGCCCCTTGAATATTACAGTTGCATTGGCCAATTGAGTGACATCAGACAGTTGAGAACCAACTACCAGGACCTTGGAAGTTAGGCTACTATATGTAGTCTTTCTTTTTCAGGAGAAATAGAGTAGAAATATTTTGTTTTATGTTGTTTTGCTATTTTGACCATCAACATAACCCTGATAGATGAAAGAACACGATTCAAGTGACCATTTTATATCTTCTCAAAAGTGTTCACACTAGATGACTGATTGTGTATATTTGACATACCTATTGATGTTATATTACTAGAGTCCTCAACCTGAAGATGTTGAATTGTATATGAAGAAGATAAATCCTCTAAATCTGGATCAAGAGTCATCAAACCTAAAGTATCAATGAGATGCTATTACGACTTCCACTTGCCATATTAGTGAAGTTGGCATGACCTCTATACATCATAAATGTAAAATTTGGCCATAAAAATGAAAGTAATTTTTTTGATAGAATGAAATCAATGTAATTATGCCATTTAAAATTATATGAAAAATTATGCATTTTAAAAGAAATTACACAAAAAATGCTTACCATACAAGCGCAAACAGAGCCTTGGAAGTTTCTAAATTGAAAACTGCTTAGCAACACCTATGAGAATTTTAAATTTTAAAAAAAGGACAACAAATAAAAATTTCCTAAACCACTACAAATATTATGA
Organism: Sequoiadendron giganteum; assembly: GCA_007115665.2. Classification (NCBI taxonomy): domain Eukaryota; kingdom Viridiplantae; phylum Streptophyta; class Pinopsida; order Cupressales; family Cupressaceae; genus Sequoiadendron; species Sequoiadendron giganteum. The sequence continues at coordinate 587,391,625 of CM021109.1, forward strand.
AATTCTTCCTGAAATAAAAAATTTGCTCCCAAAAAAGATCTTGTATGATTAAGAACAAAGCCTTTGAAGATCAACTACCAAAATATAAATGCAAATGCAATATGGGGCTAGTTGGGAAGAAGGTATTTTGATGTTAGACTAATGCAATGTTAGCGTCATTAGTCATATGGATGAAATATTCTTTAACTACCTAAATATTCTCTTGAACCAAAAAATTACCCACTAGATTTTAAGAAATTATTGTTGAGAGTTGATACCAATTTTTTTTAAATCACCTTTATTGAGTAGTAAATAAATGTCAATTCCAACATAATTTTGAGAGTAGTTTGAGAAATTTTTGGTGGGTTTTTATCATTAGTGGTAGTTGGCGGGGATGTTAGCCCATGGGGTTTGTGTCATGTGGCACCTTGGGAGCTACTAGCGGTGAGTTAAGGTACACTACAAATTGTACAAGTCCCTACGGGTACTATATAATTTTTTTCTAACTTATAAATAATAATAAAAAGAATTGAATATTTGATAAATCATACCTACCTACATAGAGATGATGCATGCTACTAACAAAATGATCCATACGATTAAGGAGGGGAAATTTTTATCTGATGGCTCACGGAAAAAGTGTCTAATATTGATGAATTGATAGTCAATATTTAGGTTATTGGGCCTACTGGACATGGTAGTAGGGTCAAATTTAATAAAAAAGTACTCCAAAAATATAACTACCTTATGGATCTACCAACCACTTCCCAAATTCAGAACCTTGTATATTTGTCTTCCAATGTCCAATTTGGACAAATAAAAAGAATAAAATTTCATTAGACACTCTAAACTCAATGGTGAACTTAGATTTGCACTAACATGATCCAAAATGAAATTGTAATATAAAGCCACAAAGAGAAACCCCCCAAAATCTAGTATTTCTATCAATCAAGTTTTTTATTCGCTAGGTCACCATTTGATGCAAGAGAAGACCATACTCAAATTTTCAAGAGAAACTAAGATGTGTAATCCTATACCTCTCAATAAGAATAAGAAGAATAAGTCCCACAAGCTTTGATACCATGTAAGAGTTGGTATACAATATTTTATACCATACAATATTTGGCTATGAAGATAGCCATTTAGGATTAAACCACTAAAAATAAAGTAATAGGGAAAGAGGATTCCCCAATAGGCTCCCAGGGTTTTTCACCTAGAAGCTAGTTGAGAAATGGCCTCTTTCACACTAATGTGTTCTTGGTGAGTTCATTCAAAGGAGTTAGGGGATTAAAGTGGTCTGTGTGGGATGCCCTAAATGTTGGGAACTAATTAAATAAACTATCTATTGAATGTAAACTATTGAAGTGCATAAATGTTTGAAAACACATGAAGATATGCAAACTAAATGACCTAAGAATGAACATGAAACAGAATAGAAAGCTAGGAAATGAAAAGGGTGTGCACCTGGAAACTTGCAGAGGGTGGAAATGTTGTTGAATATGAGATTTAAGCCTACTGGGACACTTACGCCATTCTAAGTGACCTAGTCCTTTTTCTGTGAAAATCTACTTGAACCCGTTTCCGCCAAAAGGGTACTCAAATCTACAGAAAACCCAAAAATGCATGTACAATCCACTTCCAGATTTTGGGAGATCTGAAGGTGGAAATAGAGGGCTCTCGTTCTGCACTTTCTGCTTCTTCGGGTGTCCGGATCTGCAACTTTGATTCTCGGTCTGTAGGTGTCTTTTTGTGTAGATTCAAAAACCTAACCAACAAGGAGATTCCCTAAAATTTCTTCAACCCATTCTTGAGTGATCTCTAAGCTTCCAAGATACCTAAATATGCAAACACACAAGGAGAGAAGGAGAAAATGTTGATTGTTAGGGATTAAGGGTTTGCCTTGGTCAAACCCCTTTTAGATAATTAAATCAAATGAAGAGACAAGATACTAAAGTAAGGCATGTAAGTGTATTAAGGGGTCATTATGCCATAAGAAAGGGTTGATTTAGTGATGAAAAGCCTAGGAAAGTGTGAATTTTTTTTTCAGTACCTTACAACACTTTGGCACAAGGCTTGGAAAGAGGTAAAAAGAGGTTGAAAAAGGTCCAAAATCCATAGGCCAGGGTCCAAATGAGCGAAAAGTGTCAAAGGCTACACTTTTTGGTGACACATTTAGACCTCACTTTAGTGAGAGGATGAACTTGATTCAAACTCACACTAAATTAGCCTAATGGAGATGTTAAAGAATGAAAAAGAAGAAGGAGGTGGTCAAGCCCCCAGGATTCGGGATTCTAAGTCAAGTTGACATCAGCTCAAGAAGACACATTCAAGGATGAATGAATTGCAACAAGACGAGATACATGAACATGCAATGACAAGGATTAAAAGAGAGAAGAACGAGGTGGAAAATATACGCTCACTCTGGGGCCATAAAACATCAAGTCGTTCATGGGGTGAGTTGTCCCAAAGAAAGTGAGAAACATAGATAGCTATGGGGAAAGTCGTGTAGCTTGTTGGGCTTCTCGCTTAACCATACCAAAGTTATCCCTCATGATAAATTTGATAAGGCGCCAAAAAAGAAAATGATGTTTGATGGTGTAAGGATTGTTCAAAGGGATTTTGCTTTGTTCGTGTAATGTCTCATCATAGGGTACATTATGTGTAATGTATCCAAGAGAGGAAATGTGAAAATGGAGTCATCTTGTTTGTAAGAGAGGACAAGTGCAATGTCTCATCGTGGGCAACATTGTACCTAATGTTTCCAAGAGAGGGAATCATAAGAAAAATAAAATCACACAAAGAAATGTGAGTGTCGATGTATGCCCCCACTTTAAAGTGGTTGCTAACACCATTGTTGTGAGAAATTGGTTTAAAGTAGAATACAAAGACATGAGAGCTTGTTCGAAAATCCCTATGTCGAGTCATATGTTTCTGATAGGCTTTGTCATGAAAAGGGGTGGTATGTCACATGTGAGTCAACTTAAGACATGTCGTCCACATCCCAAGCTTGTTCTTATATGTTCATGAAAGGTTAACGACTAGTCAAAAGAGACAACGATAAGTGAAATACGAAGATAGGGTTTCCTAACCCCTTGCCCCCTCTTAGTGCAGGACAAGAGTGAACTGAAAGGATTGATGAGATGAAAGGTTGAGAGAAAATAAGTATCAATTAGAGAAATTAGGTGCCCCTAAATAAGGAAGAACACCAAAATCCTTAAGAGATTGGATTTTGCAACTCAAGGCCTTACATTCATTAGTGGAATGACCATGAACTCGGTGGTAAGCATAAAAGGAATGTTTGTTGTAACATTTCTTTCGAGTTCAGGGAGGAAGAGAGAGCAAGTGATCTTGGAGGAGTCTCAACAAGATACCCTCTTGATCAAGGGTAGAAGGTGTTCCTTTGGTTTTCAACAAAGAAGGGTCTTGCTTAGTATAGGATGTCATACTTATGCAAGGCGCTATAGATTGCGGGATTTTGTACACTCCTATGGAAGAGTGTGTAAAATCTAAATCAGTAGTATTTTGTGAGATGACATTGGTTTTAAGCAAAGAGTCCTTTGCTGGCGAGATGACATTGGTTTTAAGCAAAGAGTCCTTTGCTGGCTTCAAAGGATCACTCTCTAAGGTTTGGCTAGAAAGGCGATTGGGGATGGTGTTAACGTTGGAGGAAGGTTTGAAAATTTAGATGAAAGGACAAAATTCAAGACCATGATGCATTGTTTGCATGTTAGGCTTGATAGGGTTGCAGATACCTTGTTCATTAGCACCACATCCTTTTCCACTATATCCAAGTTGTTTCATGATATCATAACCTTTTCCACAGAGCTTTTTCAACACTTTTGGATTGGGTGAGGGTTCATTGTTGGAATTAGTGGCTAAAGTAGTTGAGGGGAATGATTTTGAAGGATCAACCAAGTCTTGTGTGGGCAAGACTACGTTTCCCATTTCAGAGTCTTTGTTTGTGATCTTGGATTCTCCTAGTAAAGGAGGTGTGAATTCTAAGGAACCCCAATCATCGTCTAAGGGTGGTGGTTGTACGGGTTCCACTTGTTTAGTGGGTGTTGAAGTGGTGAAGGATTTGGATTTGTTTTGCTCAAGTTGTAAGACATTGAATGGCTTAGGATCAGCGTCAAGTGTGAACACTTTGTTGTTGTAGATATACTTCATCTTATGATGAAGAGTGGAAGACATTCTATGCATTGCATGAATCCATCTCCTGCCTAAAATAAGGTTATATGAAAGATCATGAGGCATAACATGAATCAGTGTGTTTAATGTGGCCATTCCAACGATGAGAGGTAAAGTGATCACACCAAACAATTTCTATCCTGCACTATCAAATCCACTGATAGACAAGTAGGAAGGTTGGATGGTGGATTTATCGATATGGAGCCTATCCAAGAGATTGAAAATACACACATTAATAGTGGAGTCATTTTCAACAAGTGTTCGCTTGATCCCTATGCGTTTGTATTGAGATATTATTACAAGAGTGTCAGCTTGTTTTTGCACTTCCAAAGGAGGGAGCCCACTTTGGTGGAAAATAATGTCAGCATTTAAGCCTTGAATCATAGTTTCTATGTCATTTGTTTGCACATTAGAAGGGACACAATTTTTTTGTAAGGCTTCTTGCATCATGTTGTGATAGTGAGGGCAGGTTTTAATAAGGTACCATAAAGATATCTTAGCGAGAGTATTCCTTAGTTGGTCAACAAGGTCATACTCCCTAAGGATTGAATTTAGGCGAGGAGAAATAGGAAGAATGAGGGTTGAGGGAGGTAAGGATGTTGAGGTTGGTTGGGGTGGGTGAGGATTGTTTCTTGTGTAATTTGTATGAGCAACAGTATTATGACTCAATTGTTGCAACACATTATTCGTGGGCGGGGAGAGGGTAAATTTCTGGTTTAGGTTTGGTTGAAGGGGGATAAAGGATGAGTTGAGGTTGAATAATATTAACATCCCCTTGGGAAGGAGAATCAATGTTATCCTTGTCTTGCATCATGATATTCTCCCTAGGAGGAGAGTTTTTAGGAGAACTACAAGCCATATGGTCATGCCATGCAATGATGGGATTATGAGGAGAGGAGGGATTAGGATAGGGTTCTATTTGATTTTCAAAGGTCTCATTCTCTTGTTCCATACTATCTACCCTAGTAGGAGAGCTAACGTCAACACAGGTAGGGGAGGTATCAAGAGAAGGACCATTATGGTTTTCAAATTGATTATCCCAAAGGGGAGGCGCATTATGGAAGGGAGGGTCAAGATTCTCATGAATTGTAATAGGTGTATCTTCTAACATCGATCGATCCTCTTGGAATCGTGGAGGGATATGAGAAGAACAAGTTTGAAGGTCATGGTTAGGGAGACTAGGTAGGGTGATGTCAAGAAATGTTTGGAAAAGGGGGAGAAGGATGAGGAAGACAAGCAAGGCCATCATGATCTTAAATGATTGTGTCTCATTTCCAAAAGATACCTTTGTCACCAATGGGAGAGATATTAGGAGAAGAACAATCATGATTATCATAATTATCAATGTTTGTATCCTTTTGGGTCAAAGCTTTAGTGGATGAGCTAGATGAGACGAAGTCATCAAGGGCTTCATCTAATGTGTCCAAGTCATCGCAACTAAAGGGATCACTATCTCTAAGTTTGTGAGTGGGTGCATGTGATGTTAATGTGTTGTTTTTGTTTTCTAAAGAAGCCGATTTAAATGATCTAGGAACTAATGAATATTGCAAAAGTATAATGCTATCCACAAGTACCATGAATTCTATTTAAAATTTAACAAAAGCTATGTGAACTTAAAATGAAATTTAAAGGCATAGGAGGTGTGCATGTGAATATGTGGACTAAACTAAAGAGTTAAACAAACACACTAATGCGACATTATATTAAAGAAATCAAAGTTAAAAATGAGAAAACTCTAAACACAACAAATTCTTTAAAGATGTCCCATTGTCCTCTATTTCCAAGGATACATTGTAAGTTGTTGGCTCTCAGATTGTGTAAGCAGTAGCTTGGCAGAATGACAACCTAGAGAATGAGATTATGTAACATGCATTTCTATGCTAAATTATATGAGATGATGAAACTAAGATATAAAACTAAAATGGATTATGCAAGATAATATACCATGATTGCTTATGCTAATATGATAATAAAGCTAAGCTGCTTATGCTCAAGAAATCTAGGATGATAAGATTTCTAAGTGCTCAATAATGCAACTATAATGCTCATGCTATATTCGATTGTGATTCTAGATCCTTTTCAAAGCACAAAGAGGTTGTATTTATAGACTTTTGGAGGTAAAATCCTAGTTGACAAAGATCGACGGTTGAAATTAAGCCTGGTAAGATGAACGGTGAAAGATTGGGAAGTTGGAGAGAAAGATGGAAGCTAGAGAGAAAGAGGGAAAATGTTTCCTCCTACACAACCTTTTCCATTCAAAAATAAAGGAAAGTAGCCATTTGGCAATTTTAGTTATGAGGAGTTAGTTGGTAGTTGAGGATAAATCCATAATTTAATTATTTAATTATATGTGACATGAATTTAGAAGCTTTCATAATTAAATAATTAAAAGATTTAATTATGTGTGAAAAGTGAAAAAGATGTTTAATTAAATATTTAGAATATTTAAGTGAAGAAGGCGTTTAATTAAATATTTAGAATATTTAATTAAATGTGGATGAAGAATTAGGAATAATGAATTTACAAGAATATTCTTATTTGAATTTAAAAATTCAAACTTAAAGTAATATGATAATTAATTTAAATAAATTATTAAATTTATTGAATTAATTAAGAGGGAGATAGAAAATGGTAATAATTAAATAAACTTGTTTATTTAATTAAATTAGAAGAATTAGAAAGTGAACGATATAAATAAATAATTAAATTTATTTATATGTAGATGACTTTAGAATATTAATTAAATAACTCATATTTAATTAATTATCAGGCTTGATTTAATGTGACTATTTTTAGATGTATACAGGAGGAAATGAAATTTTTAAGATTTCAAAGAAGGTTAATGACTGATTACACTATGCAATGATTTGAAAATGACATGTTGTAAATGCAAAAGTGAAAATGTGCATTGCTTGAAATGAGCTAATTTAAGCTAGTTTTAATGAAATGCATGTTACACAAACACAATCAAGTGATAGAAATAGATAATGACACAAAATAGAAGCATGCAAACAAGGTTTTCAGCTTTGTAAAAGGTTGTTTCAAGGGCATAAAGGAACTAGGTCGCCCAGGGTGGCAACCTAGTCCTGGTGTTTTTTTTGAGAATTTGCAGAATATTTTGATGGATGTTGGTGGTTTTTGTGTTGTATGAGGTAGACCTAAAGGGAAAATGCAGAATTTTAGAAATGTTCAATGATTTAAAATGCAAAAATGCAACCTATATGCACTTTCACTAATGCAAATTTTTAAAACCCTAGAATGCAATTTGAACAATGGAAAATGCAATGCAATACAAACCTAGGATGACAAAGAGCTCCAAATTAGAGAAGATGGTATGTGGACGTCGGGTTCACCAAAATGAACCACCAAAAATGAAGTAATAGGGAAAGAGGATTCCCTTTTAGGCTCCCAAGGTTTTTCACCTAGAAGCTAGTTGAGAAATGGCCTCTTTCACATTAATGTGTTCTTGGTAAGTTCATTAAAAAGAATTTAGGAGCTTAAAGTGATGTATGGGTATGCCCTAAATGTTGGTAATTAATGAAATAAACTATCTATTGAACGTAAACTATTGAACTGCATATATGTTTGAAAACACATGAAGATATGCAAACTAAATGACCTAAGAATGAACATGAAACATAACAGAAAGCTGGGAAATAAAAAGGGTGTGCACCTGGAAACTTGTAGAGGCTAGAAATGTTGTTGAATCTAATATTTAGGCCTGTGGGATACTTACGCCATTCTGGGCGACCTAGTCCTTTTTCTGTGAAAATCTACCGATACCCGTTTCTGCCAAAAGGGTACTCAAATCTACAAAAAACCTAGAAATGCATGTACAATGGGACTAGGTCACCATTAATGACAACCTAGTCCACTTCTAGATTTCTGGAGATCTGAAGGTGGAAACAAAGGCTCTTATTCTACACTTTCTGCTTCTTCGGGTGTCCAGATCTGCAACTTTGATTCTCAGTCTGTAGGTGTTTTTTTGTGTAGATTCTTAACCTAACCAAAAATGAGATCCCTAAACAAGTCTTTAACCCATTCTTGAGTGATCTCCAAGCTTCCAAGATACCTAAATCTACAAACACACAAGGAGAGAAGGAGAAAATGTTGATTGTTAGGGATTGGGGGTTTGCCTTGGTCAAACTCCTTTTAGATAATCAAATCAAATGAAGAGACAAGATAATAAAGCATGAAGTATGAAATTATGGATTCAATACGTTTCCATGATAATTGATCTTGTGTTGTTGCAACAATTAACCCTTGAATGCCTTGGAGAGATGTCTTGATGGCTTAGTATGCAGAAACCCTAGCTTGCTTAAGAAGAATAGTGGATGAGAAGTGGAGTGTGAGTGAGGGAGTTGTGAATTAATGGAATAATTAGGAATTAGGGTGAAAAAGATGATAAAAACCCTTATTTATACAAGTTGTTCCCTAATTTTCTCGAAACAACACCATACAGGCCGACCTTAGGGTTTTAGAGACAAAATCCTGAAAGAAATTTAAGTTTATTTTAAATTTTATGCCACATGGGACTAGGTCACCCAAGGTGGCGACCTAGTCCACTTGAGCATTTTTGATTGGTTATTGGGAATTATTATGTGGTTATTGATGTTTTTCGGGATTTTCTCACAAAACAAACGAAAGTAAGGAATGTAAGTGTATTAATGGGTCATTATGCCATAAGAAAGGGTTGATTTAGTGATGAAAATCCTAATAAAGTGTTAAATGTTTTTCAATACATTACAACACTTTGGCACAAGGCTTGGAAAGGGGTAAAAAGAGGTTAAAAAAGGTCCAAAATCCATAGGCCAGGGTCCAAATGAGCGAAAAGTGTCAAAGGCTACACTTTTTGGTGACACAAGGATGTAGGAGATTCAATGAAAGCATGAGAGAGATCAAAAATGAAAAATAATTCTATTATAGGAAATATGAGTACGTGAATATGATTCAATGTGATGGATTAATATTATGAAATGTATCTTAATCTTAGGACTTGAGACATAAAGTGATGATTCCCTAAGAATTCCTTAAGTAAAATTTATTAAAATAGTGTGAATAGGGCCTAGATGGTGAAATAGTTAGGTAAAACACCCCATTCACACTAACACCTATCCTCCTTGTCTTATCTACCATAATTCCATTTTGTGATTTCTCTAGTAACTTCAACCATCAATATATTTCCCTATCATCTCACATGAGTATTAGTATATTTTCCCACATCGATTTTAACATATTTTCCACTCTATTATTCAACTTGGAATTACCTTAGTCCACTAATTTATTTATAATATTTGGATAATACAAGCCTTACTTCACCACTATCATGCATATTGCCACTTATAGTCTCCCATACCATATTCCTCTACATTCAAGAAAGTCACTTTGCGTGATATTTTATATTCCCATCATGTCATTTTTACCTTATTCTATGCTAGGGATAAGTGATTACATATCACTTTGAAAAAGGTTTTTAATACATGCATTTTTGCTCTCATAATATCTAGGCTAGATTACCTATAGAAAGTTTTGTATATCTCATGTTATCCCTAAAATTTATTATATAATCTATCCTAAAATTTACCATTGACACCATCCCCATTCTTGTGCTTTATACACTTGGAAAAACTTAAAAATGTACACCTTAAACCTACAAAATACACACTTGAAATGTCACACTTAAAATGTAAAGAAAACAATTCTAGATTAACCTCAATAACATGCAATAGTCACATAGTTTTCTCTTGTGAAATTCCATCAGCATCCTTTTCCTTTTTGGGATATATCATTCCCCATATTAGGCACCATCATCTCAATTCCTTTTCCCACGTTGGTAAGATTAAACACTTGTGTATTATTGATTAGTGATTTTTTAAATTTTAGTTTATATTTTGAGATATACTATGCCTATTGAAGGTCACCACAATCATTTATTGTGTTTTTTTAAAATGGTATCTACATTGGTATATGGTCTATTTTTTAGGCGGTGTGTTTTTTGGTTGTCCCATGATAGGACCCACCAAGGTTGTCAAACACCTTGTGATGTCTTGAGGTATCCTTTTGTTTATTTTATATTTTCAAGTCAATATTTATGTATTGTATACATCATTAGATTGGTATTTATACTCTGGTGCACATCCATTTCTCTATTGAATTGGGTTGCTCACCATATGTGAGCATAACACTTGCATTCAAAATAACTAATCACTTGTTAATCCAAATCTATTACTTATTATCCATAACCATGTTTACTTTTTATATGGCGATTCACATTGTGCAAATTATTATTAAGAATAATTACTTCATTTTACTTTTCTAATCCATCCATCTATTCTATTATCACCATTTCCTTCTCAATTATTCCATGAACAAAAATAGTAATCATCACATTCATCACATATCATAATACCATGCACACAATGTCCTAATTATTATTTCATCTATACATCATACATATATCATACAAACATAAAAAGTGTCAATCATATCAATTTAACATTTCATCAATATTAGTTACTACTCTAAAGATCCGTCATTTATTCGTCAATTTTTAATCACATCTACATTTTATATCATCATCACATACATCATAACAAAACCATATGCATAATTATAAATAAATAAAAACCCCATTAATATATGCCTATTTTAATCATACATCATATAATCATAATTGTAATAATGAACATACATCAAAATTTAGTTAAAATTATAATCATAAACATACATCATAAAATCCTACCTTAATCATTAACATAATTCATAAAATCATAATCATCACCCCAAACTTACATTGTCATAATCACCTCATTCATAATAAATATGCATCAACATATACACATCATAAATACACAATACATCCATACATCAACATATAATCATAAGAGTATACATGTTGGGAAAATTACTCAAGTTCGTCAAACCATTTCTCACTTACCCCATGAGAGAAAATCATGCATACAAGCTTACAAAATAACCATGGTGCAAATATTAAAGACATGTCAAAATATTACACAAGGTACACCCTAGGAAAACCCTCGAGAGGTAAAAACCTAGCCTCCAAAAGCATCCACACTCAATATATTATTTTACAATAAAAACATTACACTACACTTATAGTGTCTCTATGAATACTTTTGAAACATCAATATCCTCCAATGTATCCTCCATGTTTCCAAGTATGTAACCATACATCCCGCTGCATGCACTAAACAAGAGAGCTCATTACAAATGACAACTAAGCCAAACAACCAACTAGCCAACCTCAAACACTAAAAATGTGATATATTTTATAGAATCAAGCTCACACAATATATTCAAGTGGTAAGATAAAACCACATGCATCAAAACCATGAGTACTCAAAACTGTTGACCCTAACATTTACTTTTTACCACTATGTTTTCTCAATATTAAATATTTTTCCCATGTGCAACCCACACATAAAATATTTGACCAATAACACATACAACTTTACAAATGTTCCCAAAAAAAATTAATGTGGTTAAATAAATACTCTAAAGATGAACCATCAATAAACATTTATTTTACATAATTGAAACATTTCTTTTATCATGCAAGGAGTAGAACACCCTTGCTTTTCTTTTCAATACATGCATCAAATCATACTTAAAATAATGGTATCAACTATCTCATCTATATATACATCATCAATAAGAGTACACCAAGCTCCACAAATCATAGGAACTGATATGTACATACCCATAAATAATATATATGCATATAGTACATGATAATAAAATAAACTGGAGCATAAGTCTTGCTATCTTTATTTAGCACAATCACCTTCAAACCTTGGATTTGGTCCCGGGGTGGTGGAGGCGACAATGGTTACATAATAAAAATACTATACCCAAATATCCTTGATCCATTGGTCCTATAAGTTGATCACTCGACATATATAGGTGCTCTTTAACTTATGCGAACTACCTCATACAAAGACCTATATAGTACTAGACCTCATGTAGTGCATGTGTTGTCTCTCCTCCCATCTTGCCCATCTCTATTACCACTTGTGAAAACCCTTATGGTGTTAAGAATTCTTGTGTTGATCTCACTCACTTTGGAGCCTCTAAACATCATCTTTCACTCACTACAGTTGTGCTTGTAGCCTATCTCTCTACTCTCAATTTATCCCTCTATATCCCATCCATTTCTCTTTATGGGTAATTTGTATCTCTTTCACTCTCTATCTCACTCGAATTGTAGGCAACTTCTTTCTATCTAAGCTTGATCTCTCTCATCCCTCACCTAATCTCACTTTTACTAGCATGAATCCCTCTTTGACATGGCTATAGTCAATTAAATTTGTATTTCCTCTAAATTGCTAGATCCCTTCACTCTTCCCTACCCCTATGCTCATCCATCTCCATATGACCCCCTATATCTATGATTGGAATTATGTCCAGACCTCCTCTTGTCCTTGGGATCGATTGTTTTCCCTACTCCTACTCATGTTCCTTTGTTGGCCCTTGTGATCCTTGTCCACCCTATCCCCTTTCTTGCTATATGTCCACCCATATTTCCCCAATCTAGTCTTGTGCCACTCCTTGGCATAGAATGGTGAATCAAATTGGATTCCTCTAGTGCTACTATATACTCTATTATATTGTAGTCCTTACATTTGATACATCCTTTAATAGGTACCATGATATAGTCCCTAAGTTGTACAACTCAATATGCACCAATTGTGGATCCATATATGGCCCCCACCTCACCTTGGGTCATACATGCAAAAAAAATCTCCCTTCATTGGTAGGCCTTGTTGAAAACCAAACTAGCATTATACCTAGTATAGCTTGTATCACTCTATAATATTGTGGTTCCTACCAATAATGTAGGATGATGTTTGAACACAATGCAACTTAAAATTTTCAAGGGCTCACTCTTAGCACCCTACCATGGCCTCTCAAATATAGCATTAGTTTCATTCATGAATTTCTTCCAATAGGCTAGGTCCTCAAGGTGTTAGTATTGTATTTCATATTCAAATTTTAACATATAAAACTCACCCTTTGGTCACTCTTCTCTTTTGTAGATCAACCTATGCACAACTATATGCTCCTAGAACCAAAATTGTAGCAATGTCATTGTACAAATATTGTAGGTGTCTTTGTATGTGGTTAGATGTATATCCATATACAATTGACCTGCTACATAGGGACCCCATGTGAACTATCTATCACTCTCTTACATATCTATGTAACGAATTCCCAAGTCAATTAAGAAGAACCTCCCTATCTTGTCAACTAGTAATATGTTGCTAGTAGGAGCTACTATGACTAGAGGAATCTCCTCTACCATTCCAATAGATTCATTTATATCCAATGATAGCATTATGTGAGGAAATTAATTCTTCCCAAATAGTTTCTCTAGTTAAACCTCAATGTATCAAACCCAATATTACATTATGTGCTCACAAATTGGGATTTGTAGAATCTACCAAACATCCTCTAGAGTGATAATGATCACCCATGTTAGTAGGGTAAATGTACTCATCTCACTTTGTCATAACTTAACTAATATCATCAACATCACTCTATGTACCCTAATCTAGGGGATGGACATCAAATGACATAACTTGCATTGCTCTATCACCCCTACTATCCCTCATGAAACTAGGTTGTAAATCACACCACTTGCAATCATATCTCCCTAATCATTAGTTCTAGTCATTTCTCTTGCATCTATTTAAAAACTATATTTTTTCTAAAACAAGCTCAAATTTATCCTTTTATGCATAGGCCACTCCATGGGTAGAAATACTAGAGTACAGAGACTCATAATTTTTTCTATAGGTGCATATGCCAAACAAAACAAATGTCACTTGATGAGCACATATGAAACATAACAAAAGTAAATGTATTTCTCTTTGTGGGCATGCTAATTTCATATGTTTCTTAAGAATATCACAAACTCTCCTCCCATACACACATCATTCTAGTTAGATGTGTGAAATTGGCACATTATCCTACACACATGCAAAATCATGATCTTCACATTTTGACACATGTAATAACCTACTTTTATACCCCCCCTTTATTACCAAAAATACACCCTTGATGCTAGTTTTATGGTATGAATTGGTGTGCATGCCTCTATTGATCATCGATATTATTACATTCACTCTACTCAATGATGATGTACTGACATGTGCTCCATTTTTTCAAATCCTTCTTTTGCTATGATTTATGTACTCTAAGGGTTGAGAGTGAATATAAAATATATTCACCCCACCTACCCTTATTTATTCACCCCAAGCCCTAATTCTTTCCCCCTAATGAATCTTTTCACCTCCTTTTACTTTTTTCACCTCATTTCTCCATTTTTAATTGTTTTTCATCCATTTTTTATTTCGTCGCTCCTCATTTTCCCTTTATCATATTTTTCTCCTTCTTTCTTCTTTCAAGAGAGCTTATTTGTGTAGTTTTTCTCTTGCTCACCTCTTGAGGGGGTGTTATCTCACTATCTTACTAGCATCATTTCTTCCAACTAAATAGAGAATATTACTTCTCTTTTCATCATCTAAAATTATACTTTATTTTTCTTTGAAACAATATTAAACTTCTATTAAATTATAACATTGTATCAAATATGGGTAAAAGATTATTTTATGGATTTCGTTTCAAGGGAGAATGGTTTTTACAAATGGAAATCCTTCTGTCATCTGGGGTTGTCTGAACAAGAGGTAAGTGTTATTGAACATGTGTTATCGAAGAGGTGCATTTGGCGAAGGAAAGGAAGGGATAGGTTGAGGTGGAACGCATCGCCGTCAGGGTTCTATTCAGCTAAAATTGGTTATAATATTCTAGCTTCTTCAGGGGTTGGGGCACCAAATCTTTTGATCCAGTTGTGTTGGAAAAGGCTTGTTTACCTAAAGTAGTTATTTTTACCTGGGCGGCTGCTCAGGGCAGAGTATTAATAGGTGACGTATTTTCTAAATTGGGCTTTCAAGGTCCCTCTAGATGTCCTTTATGCCAAGCAGATGAAGAGACAGTAGACCATTTATTTTTGAACTGCCAGTTTACATAGGGGATTTGGTAGTGGTTATGTTCCAAACTTCACTGGAAATCCGCCCTTCCTAATAATATTTTTGATTGGTTAAATTCATGGCTGTCCCAGTTTAAGCAATCATTATTTGGGGATTTATGGATCTCGAGCCCCTCGATTATTTTATGGGGAGTTTGGAAGGAGAGAAATAGGCATATTTTTCAGGAAAAGGAATTGTCTATCCCCAGGTTGCAGTGGAAGATTGAGGCTAGTATTATTGAATTGTTCAATGCTAGATTGGAAGAATTGAACCCAAGAAAAGGAAATTTCTCATAATGGGACTTGTGGATTTTAAAGAATTGGTTTGGATTGAGAACTCCAGCATGCGGGGGCTTAAGAGGGGCTGCTTCTTTGGGAGATCGCAAAAAGTTAGTTTGGTTTCCACCAAAACTAGGGTGGGCAAAACTGAATTTTGATGAGGCGTCCAAGGGTAATCCTAGACCCTCAGGAGTAGGATGTATAGTAAGAGATTCCAAAGGTGAGATATTTGGAAAATTAGCAAAACCACTTCCGGAAGGAACGAATAATGCCGCTGAATTTCAAGCTCTCCTTTTGGGTCTAGATTTTTGTGAAGAATTAGGGGTGCGTCATCTTATAATTGAAGGGGATTCCACTCTTGTGATTAATGTGTTGAGAATGAAAAAAATTATCAATTGGAAGCTAGGAGAAATTTTGGATGTTGCTTTGGATCAGATCAGTAGGATGGATCAAGTAATGTTTAATCACATTTTGAGGGAAGGTAATTTAGAGGTAGACTTCTTGTCTAATTTAGGCATCTCGGGTTCTGATTTAAAAGAAATTAACAAGAGAATGATATAAATCTTGTGGGAGGATAGATGAGCGTCCCTCCAAGTTGGTAGAGGGAGGTGGCATATGATGCCATGATGAGCGAGTGAAGGGGCTTGGAGTGACGTGTAGGTATTAATGATCAGAGGTTAACGTGTGATCAGTCTTTTCACAAGGCATGCGACCTAAACTGGAGGAAAGCTATGGATCCTTCTCCAATGCTTAGAGATGAGTGTATATTTTAGAGAAGTATTTTCTCCCCCTACCAAGGACACCTTGCACATTGGACAGGGTACTATTTGCGATTGGAAACGATGTTCTTGTGATCTACATTCATGATTTATTGAATGCCTACTTCATTTTTGGTGAACAACTTTATTTGCAAGTGGGTGTAGTGCAGGCGAGCAACCTTCTCTCATCCCAGTCGGGTGAAACCAACACTGGTTTGCTCATGGTGAAGGGATCAAAATTTGTTATTGAAGTCTCGGTGGTGGGCTTGGCTTGTTTTGGGGCCAATACTCTGATTTCATTGAGGTTGTCAATGAGGCAAACATCATTCAAGGAGATAACCGATCAAAGACTACTGTCAAATAATGATTCGTTGGTGGTGGCGGCTGTGGTTATGGGCTCTGGTTATTTGGAGCATTGGGAGTATGGGAGGGACAATTTACACGTTTCATCTTGCTTCCTAACATCTCTCCTGGACAGCAAAGTCCCGAAGGTAGAAGCAAAAAATTTGTTGGTTAGAATGTTCATAGAGGACTTGGTGGAAGGTGTGGACGAGGCACTGAGTACGGTATTTGAAGGTAGGGGTTGCCTGAGACCTTGTGATTTGGAATGATTTCAAATAGAGGACACAGTGAAGATATCTCCATTCCTCTTGGATTTGCATGGGTCGGGTTTGATGAGGCATCAGATGCTAGTGACGGTAGCAGTTGAATTCCTAAAGAAATTCTTTGGGTTGCTGGCGGTGGGCGAAGTGGAGTGGAAATCTGAATTTGAAGAATTTGTAAAATTAAACAAGTTTATGTAAGTTGGGAAATGGGTATATTTTTTGCTTGTAAGGGGTTGGGTCAGTTTTTTATCAATTCCGTTGGAAGCCCTAGTAGCATTATGGCCATTAAAATGGCCTTTTTTGGTATCTTTTCTAGCTGGTTAATATGTTAATATGGAAGTCTATTTAGTCTAGGTGTTGGCTTAGTGTAGGTGGTTAGGGTGGTTGGTGGTATATCTAGTTTATTTGGAGCAATCTTTTCCTTCCTAGCAGACATTTGTAAATGTGTTATTATTAATATAATATAAACTAACCTTGCGTATCAAAAAAAACATTGTATCAAATATGGGAAAAATATAAACACCTAAAATCATTTCTTAATAATTTTGTTGTCATAAATCCAATTCATATTGATACTCCAAAATTAATTAAATAACTATATTTATTTAATTAATTATCTTAATTTATCTTCTAATATTAGTTAAATAATAATTTATTCATTCATTCATCCATTTAAGTATTCTTCGAGCATTAATTGAATAAATCAAATACTATTTATTCAATTAATCATTCCATGTCTAAAGTCTGACCTTAAATAAAGAAATCCAAAAGTTATTTATTTAAGCCCATCATGCACATTACTAAAAAGATAAATAAACAAACTCTCTTTATTTAATTCCACATGTAGACACCTCGAAATCAGACATCCGTTATATATTTAATTAATTATTTTTTTTGTAATTAACTATCTTTTTATATTCTCATAATTCATTAAATAATTAATTATTATTCATCCCTTTAATTTAATTAATTATGTTTCCCATTTCTTCTAAAGTTAAATAATTTAGCCATAGTCCCCACTCAATAATTCTTCTAATCCTTATGAATTAATTAATCCTTCATTAACCCCCATTAACATTTTCTTCAATTTTATACTCCTTCTAATCCCCCAATTTTTCATCATGTGACAAGATTCCTCCTTCCTTAATGCTCACACATGTGAGCATGCATGTGTCATCTCACCTCAACCTCATTCTTTGACTTGACCTACCATTGGTTGCTCACAAATGTGTAACCACCCTAGTCTTTCCCATTGCTAACACTTGTCAATTTCCTTGATTTCCTCACCTCTTACCCTTTAAAAAAAAATCTTCCACTTTTCAACCTCATGAGCCTCCCTATGTGTGTGCTCACACATGTGTGAGAAAACCTAGTGCTCTCCCCCATGACACATGTCATTATCATAGCCTCTCCTTGTGACAAGTGTCACAAGGATAAAAACTCAATCCTCACACTCATTCCATTAAATCATATCCCTTCATTAATCATTGCATCTTGAACCTCCATTCCTCACACCAAAAATATATAAATTGAAGGCCTATTCCTTCATTTTCACCAATCCACTTTCAAGTAATTTCATGTTGCTCATTTAATCCTCTAAAATTCATCATTAGGCTAGTTCGAATAGTTAAATCTACACTTGAATTCAATTCAACAATAAATGGCGTTGAGCGGGAAGGAGCAAGGCTACTCCAGTTTGAATTTTTCTAGAGGAATGGACATTGGAGAGGAGGATTCAGGGGATTTTGAGGATGGAGATGCTGATGGGGAGATTGCTTTTTTCATTCTGGATGATTTTTCTATAATGGCCTCTCCTCCTTGCGATGGCTTGTGTTGCCTATTTTTCCGTTGCAGACCATCTGGGGGTCGCGACAAGGAGGTTTCCCAAACTTGGTAGCTCTTGTTGCTCTTGTCTGTGTTCTTGACTGGGTTCTTGATGCCCCTCTATGCATGCTTCCTTTTTTGAAGCCTGGCTCCTTGGGTGGCCCCTTTGGGGTTGTTTCTTTCTTGACTTTTTTCCTTGGCCTCTTCGAGCTTCTTCCTACGTTAGTGGCCTACTTGTTGGGTGCACTTGGTGGATGTTGGCTCATTGTGTGGTTCTCTTTGGGCTTGGCTCCAAAGTGTGAGTTTTATTTTTGAAGGCGGTATTGGGGGTGAGGATGTTGATCCAGACGATGATGAGGGGGATATGGTAGTTGATGAGGTTGTGCTTTCCCCTTTAGTGCAATTGGTGATGTGGAGGGTGGATTTTGTGGTCTAAAGAGTGCCTTTGTGGCCTTTTTCAAAGCTAGTTGATGCTAGTGTGTTTGTCGGATCTGTATTGTCACAAAGCCCTGTTTCTTTTTTCGGTTATGAGGAATGTGTTCCTCTTTCCATTGTGTTTATTGATGCTTTGGTGTAGAGGTTTTGCTTGGCCTTTGTGGGTGTTGAAGTTGGCTCGGGCTTCCCTTTATGGTGTGGGAAGAATGGGAATGAGCATGGCAATGCAGGGTTGTTTTGTGCTTTCCCTGGTGAAGTCTTTGTGGTTGCTATTGATGTTAGTTCGGTGTTGGCTCATGGCTTCCTCTGCTCACTGGCCCCTTTAGGGTCTTTGTTGGTTGTGGTGCGGGTGAGGGTAGATCTTCCTCCTTACCCTATGTTGGTGTCTCACGAGTGTTGTTCTATTGCTCTTATGCCTTTGGGGTTTAACTTTTGGGTTGTTGTGTGGATTCTATTCCACACTCTTTTAGTCCTTGCTTTCTCTTTGGTGGCGGGGATTTGCTTGACTCTCTTGTTGAAGGGATTTCTTGGTCTTGGTGACGCTTCTGCCATTCTTCTGCTACAACGTGGAGCTATGATGAGTGCTTGCCTTGGCTCATTTTTCCCTTGCTCTTGTGGCATTTATGTGTGCAAGGGTTTGGGTTGTTTCCTGGCCAAGGATTGTACTTGGATATTGACTAGTTCTAGTTTTGTTATGGGTTATGGAAGTTATGGCTTTCCATGACTATGTCAAGTTGAACATGGTACATATTCCCCTCTATTTTGCTTTTGGATTGTGGCTGCAAGGTCGTTTTCTTGAAGCTTGGGTGTTTTTGGTGACCATGTCTCTACTTACGGTTAGCTGTTATTTATAGAGTTGTTTAGTGGGGGTTGTCTTGAAAGCTCCTTTGGGAATCTTATTGGCTCGAACTACCCTGTTGATTTCAAGGGTTAATTGTACAGTTGTCACCCTTTCTTCTTTTCTTCATTCTCTCCTTTTGGGTCCTCAATTTTTAGCTCCTTTATAGGTGAAGTTTGCTCCTTTTAGAGGTGGAGGTTGTGAACTTGGGGAGGTGGAGCTTGATCCTATAGAGGTGGATTTCAGTTTAGTTGGTGGGGATCTTTGTTGCTGTAAGGGGTTGTTGATGTCTATGGCTCTGTTTTTCCTTCAAACTCTTTTATTAAGGTGGAGAGTTTTTGGGTTGCTAGAATGGTGGCTTTGGTGCTGCAACTTATGTTCGCTCTTCTTGTCTCCTATAAAGGTGGAGATGGAGTTTGTTGTTGGTTTAGTCTTCTTTGGCTCATGGCCTTTGTTACTTTTTGTATTTGACATAGGACTGTTGTTGGTCCTTTGATTTTTGTTGCTCTTGGTTACTTGGTAACCAAGTGTTGGTTGTAAGTTTGTTGTGTTTCTACGGTGTGACCGTTATTTTTGTTTCTTTTTTTTGTTGGAAAACTTTGTGACTTTGGTGTTTGGTTGCTTCATTTATGTTCAAGGTTCTAGGCCCTTTGAAAACCCTACTTGTATCTTCGTGTAAAGGATACAACACCCTATAAATGTTTCTTATCTTATCAAAAATAATAAAACATTTGTGGGGCATATCAAATGGAGAAGGGTGCACTCCATTTTCACTCAATTTGAGGAGCAAGGTGAATTAAGGAAAAAAGGTTTAGTTTACATGCTTTATCTTTGTGTCATTTCCTCATTTCATTTCCTTGTCTTTATTTTGGCATGGCTAGTTGGGCCTAGGTCTCTGTAACTAGCAATTGTTTAAGTTTTTATGATTTTTCATGTCCCAAGTTCTAGATTAATGCTTACACACTATGTTCAACACTTGTCCTTTAGGATTAGTGCCTATGCACTATGCTTTAGTGCTTCTATTTTTAGTGTTTTTTGTTTGTTTTCTCACTTTTCTTAAAATTTTCCAATTTTATGTGATTGATTTTGCATATTTTTTAGTTGTTTTACTATTTTTTGGTCATTTAAAGTATGATTTATAGGAAATTGCATAGTTTCTTGTAGGTCTTATTTTTCAAGACGTCTCAATTCTTGCACCTTCTAGATTAATGCTTACACTTCTCGATGTTTGTGCATTTGCATCAATGCATCCACCAATAGACTTTATGACCTTGATCTCTTTTGTCTTTTTTATTCCATTTTTTTAATTTTTCTTATTCTATGTAATTGGATAACTTGTTTTCTATTATTGTTGTTTATTTTACTTTTCTATTTTTTCCCATTTGTGGTTTTTCAAAGAAAATTTGTGATGTATTTTTCTGTGTAGGCTTTAGATCAATGCTTACGCCTTTTATTTTAGTGTTTCCGCACTATGGTTTACCACTTTCGACCTATAATTCAACACATACACCATTGGGTATATCAATTTTATTTTTTTGAATTTATTATGTCTTATTCTTAGTTAAGTGCTTGCATTGTTTCAGTGCTTACGCTATTCAACACATGTGCTCTATGTTTTAGTGCTTTTTTAGCTTTTATCATTCAAATTTTTGGCTAACCCCCTTTTTGAATTGTGTACTAATCTATTAGTGCAACCCTATTTCACTTATGAAATTCATAAAAAAGTGAAACTACCAACATATCATTCGTAAGTTTTCTTGTCAAAGATTTTTATTTACCACTAGTTAGTTGCACTAAAGTAGTTATAAGGTAAATGAAGTGTTTGCCATGTTTGTGGAGTTTGTGTAGATGTAAGCTCTCCCCTTATGCTTAGTGCAATATTGGGAATCAAAATTCTCTCCTTCTCCTTTTACATTTATATTAAATCCTAAGGGTGTTAATCATGTGTACACTCTCCTCTTATTCCTTGTATGATCTTGGATGACCGAAATAATGGATATTTCATCACCCTAAGGTAAAGCCTCAATAAACATGTTCGTTTTCATAGACTAAGCCTCACAGACCCTTGTGATATTATGGGGATACCCCTAGAGAAATTGTAAAACCTAGATAATACTATTTTCCATTTCTTAGTGTGGTGCAAGGGAAGTATATCACCCATTGAAGTTACTCATAATGCTCCTTTGTGTGTTAAGATAGAGATAACCTTGGTTGAAGCCTTTGGCCATCCTATGATAAGGGATATCATACTTGGATGACACTCCATAACTATCTCTCGTATGGTAGATGGTATTAATAGTTAATTTTATTATGGGACCACACTAGGAGTCACTCCTACTTGAATAGTTTTAGGATTGTACTAAAGTGATTAGTGTGTTTTCTTGTGTAAAACTAGTATATGCCAATTATCCTTTACACCTTAAAAATTCAAAGTTGGCCATTGTGTTTTTATATTATCACAAATCTTGCTAAAACTCATAAGATAAATAGACCCATCAACTTAGCGTATTTGAATTGTAGTTTAACACCCTCACCATTTCAACACTTTTATTGAATCAACACTTTTGATAGTTCAACGCTTATGATGTTTCAAAACTTACATATTTAAGCACATACACAACCCTATACATTCATTGTTTCCACGCTTTTTATCTTTCAATGCTTTTAGTATTTAAACACTTTTTCTATTTCAACGTTTTTAGTGTTCGACGCCTTTGTCTTATGTTTTAGTACCTGCTCTGTTTCACCAAACACAGTCTATTAGACCTATCATTTTGAATCCTCATAATACACAAACCAAAATTTTGTCTTTGCTGACCTAAAATAGACTTTAAACACTCGATAAGTTGTCCTCACACATCAAAACAACCCCATTTTTCCAAAATCCAAACCTTGGCCACTTTGTCATCTCTATTATCCATAGTTTATCATAGACATTACAATTATCATCCCATCACAAATCTTCCATCCACTTAAATTTATGTTTGTGCCTAAGCATATACCTTCATCAATCACCATCCACATCCAACATATCTATTTTGATTTAGATTTAGATTAAAACTTCCATAATATTTTATCATATCATCTAACCAAAATCACATCATCCCAAATTTTCATACTTTAGTTATACACATAACCGATTTCCTGTATTTGGACTTAGATGTCACACCCTGTCTTGTTGTGACTGATTTACTTTTACCTTCATGGGTAAATAGGATGGTAAATCCAATCATGATTTTGATATGTTTGTTAAATGAATGGAATACTAAAATAGGTATTAAGTTATTATTGCCTTGGAAGAGTAATTATGTTTACATTGATGATAAACATGTATTTCTATATGAATATGCTTAAGCTTAAGATGCGTATGGATTTATTATGAATGTCTAACTATCATTGCAAATGTGTTAAGTTGGTTGCAGGGACAGGTTCAATCCTCTAGGTGGAGGGGAAGTATCATTCAGGAGAAGTGATTGGTCAAATAACCCTTAATGATGCCTATCTGAGCTCACACACACACTCACAATAGAATGGTTGAGTCGAGTCATAGTATTGGGAACTGGTAAGTCATCCTTAAAGTATGAAGTGTTTGCATTAGTAAGGGTCTTGATTACTGTTGAGTGCATTCTTGGATGATGTTTATGTGTTTGGATCTTATGAGTTCTTCCTTGTGTTACTATGCTTTATTGATATAGTGAACACATGTTGAATGCATGAATATGTATGCATATGCATGTCAATGATATACCCTACGCATGGAGGAGCATGTACATGAGAGTACATAGGTAGATGTACCTATGCATGATTATGAACAAGTTACTTATGAGTATGGTGTCATCATAGGAACAATACGACATGTATGTGTATATGTATATATACATCACACATATATTTCCTATCAATAAGATAGTAATTGTGTATGTGATTGATTGTGCAATCAAATGATATATATACAGTCAATATGATTGTTAACTTGATCTTATTCATTTATATATCGAATGAATACATACTTGATTGACATGGGATATATATATATATATATATATATTAGTATATATATATACATATACATATATATGAGATATAGTGTTAATGATATTTATTTACACACACACACACACACACACACACACACACACACACACACACACACATATATATATATGTATATGTACATATATAAATATATATCTATTTATACATGGTATTAAATAGAGGTCGAATTATATAAATGCTATGCAAGTATTATAGGCCGAATAATACATATAATGATATTATATAAAGGTTGATTTATATGCAAAAGTAATATGCAACAATAAAGGCTGATGTGGAAGTAAACCATAGTTGATGCTTTATAGAAATGAATCTTTATTATTTAAACAACGATTTACTCCAAATTAAGAATGTTGATATCCACAATGTAAAGCGATGAAATTTGAAGTCCACTTCATAAAGTATTGTGAATGCATGATAATTGGAAAAGTAAAACATCAAGGCACGTACTAAGTCAAAGTGCCCTTTTATACGCTATTATTATGAGGTGACTCATCTTTCCTCTGTTTCTTAATAAAGTTATGACTAAGTCGACATAGTATAAGTGTTGCTTGTTAACTAGAAGACTATTTCAATGAATTAAACTGCACCAAAGAGATAGGGAGGTTGGCTACAACATGGCGCCAAATTATGAAAGTTTTATTTTTTGTAGAAGTCCATTTTAGATGTAAGTCAATTATCATCATTTGGGTATGTGCACATTTAAATAAGTCTTTAGCTGTTGTTCATTGAAAAGGTCAATCTATAGTATATTATGTTGAGTTTACACTCAGATTTCTACCACCTTTTAGCTGAGTGAAGTGAGTCGACCTACATGAAGAAAGGTGTCGACTGGCATGCCTTTTCTGTAGGCTACAATGTCTCATTTTCCTATATAAATAGAGAGGCTAGTTCTTTCATTTGGGACACATATTTTTGCAAATATTCAGAGACTTGCATTTTGTGAGAGCTAGAGTTATTTTGCGAGAGTATAGTGTTATCTTATGTAAGAGGCTATAGTGAAGAATTGCTTTGAGTTGATAAAGTAAATCTAGTAAGTTGTTATTGGAAGGCTAAGCATCAAGAATAGTCAATTGGGTAAAGCATATTACAAGCATGAGGATCTAGCCTTCTCTTATTTATCTTTATTTATGAAAGAATGAGATTTGAATTCTTTCTTTTGTACTACTTGAGAATAATTGCATTAGGAAGTCATAGAATTTGCTTTGGAAAGGAAAAAGAAGTTGTTTAATGATTTTCTATGAAAGTGCTTGTATTTACTCCATAATAGGAGGGATTGTTTTTCATTAGTATAAGTATACTGTGAATGATGAAACAAGAATAGATTAAGGGTTATTTATAATGTGAAACATATCAATGTCACGAAGTGACTTGACACTATTGGCTTATGATGATAGGAAACCTTAGGAATGATAAGGTTTAGTTACACATCAACAAGTTGGAAGAAATATGATGAGTATACTAGTATGATCACTTGATCATTGCTTAAATATTGGATAAAACCCTAGGTTCGGAGTAACCTATTTGGGTTGAGAAGTATATTGAAACCCAGGTTAAGATTAACCTATTAGGTTGGAATATTACTTGATTACCCATTGGAACCAATAGGTTAAGAATAACTTGTTTGGATGGGTTGTATGTTGTTCTTTTTGGAACACATAGGTTTAAGTTAACCTAATTGATTACACTAATTGTTGATTATTGATTATTTCTGTAATTAGGGTATACTAAGGTTGAGACTCACCTATGTGAATAAGTAAATCACTTGAGTTTATGAGATACTATGAGTATGGGGTCATAGTTGGGATTACCTATTGAGTTAAAGTTGCTAATTTTTTAGTTGCTTACACTCTTGAGATGAAGTCATATTGTTGACAAGACTCTACTCTTGAATGATCCTTTTTACTAAGGATATTACACTCTCGAATAGAATCATCTATTGATATGATTAATCTTTGATTGAGGAAATTCATGGAAGAGACTACTCTCTTGATGAGAGTCACATAATAACATGAAGTATTGTTGAATGAAGTTAGTTATTTATGAGTATTTAATCTATGACTAGATAAAGCTTATGAAGAAAAACTTCATATTATGAAGTTATACATCAAACTAGATTGTCTATTGAAGAGAACAACTTGTTTACACAAAGATAATTTGTAAACTATAGAAGCTCATATGTTATACCCGGGATAGGAATATCCATTGAAGGGGTAACTTATGTTTAGGATTTATTGGTAGGGATACCATCGTGTTTTGGAAAAAGGGGAATAGGTTATTTCAAAGGTTAAAGATTACCTATGGAAGGGAATTACCTAGGCATAGTATATGAACGGTCATAATCCAAATTGAGTTATACAAGTGTATGTGAATAGGAAGACTGTCACTCGAAGTACTTGGTGAGAATACTTTGGCCAAAGTAGTGTAAGTTGCCACTATTTACACTGTCAGTTCACTATGTTCCTTTTATGTATTCTAGTTCAATATTTTCATACTCGTAGTGGATACAACCGTATGATTAGGTTCTAATTTGTAGGACACAACACTAAGCTCATATAGGCTAATTTTATGAGGTTTACCAACCAATCTCTTCATCGAAGGGTAGGTCCATCTTTTCATATGTGAAAGATGTGTGGGGGACCGCATTTGAGTTCGTGGTTGGTGGAAAAGTGCTTGAGTGATGGTTCTCCTCATTAGTTAGCGGTCGAGGTTTGTAGATGTTTGCGCCAGGATTGAGGACAACTGGAGTGTATGCACCAAAGAGTGGGGACATCTAGAATGTATGCACCATTGCGACGACATCAGGGCCATTTTGTATATCTATTGTCAGATGAAGCTCAAAAGAGATATGTATGTATCATTTACCCATTTATATGGAAGGATGTAATCATGAATGATAAAATTGAGTTCATTCAATATGACATATATGTTATGGAAAGATTTGTGAAATTAAAATGGAATGCAATGGAAGTTTAGAAATAGTGTTATTTCAAATGTGCATATAATTTACATTATGGAAAGAAAAAAAATTATTGCTATGTTATGACATCATTGATCTTACTCTTAAGGTAAAAAAATTGAAATTTTTTCTAAGCAGAACACCGAGGTTGTTACATTAGACCTCATACTTATCACCATAATTAATTCTTAACTTTCCAATCACCTAATCAAATTTTATCCTCATTTTCTCATATTTCATCTCTCAATTAAAGCAACATCCATTTACTAAACTCAAAAATAAAATTTATCTCAAGTCAACTCTAGATTATTTAACCCATTGATCATCCCCTAGCTTTCATTTTACTTGATAAATTACCTATCTTATTAGTGTGTTAACTTATACCTCATCCAACTTGGATAAGTTAGCTTAGGACTAAATTAAAAAATCCTAAATTAATAGACTCCAAGATCCCTATCCTATTTTGCTTGGGAAATTGTTTATCTTGAACAAGAAAGGATAAATCATTTTATTACCCTTAAAAGGTCTATACTTGAACCATTTTTTTTATCCCACATAATTTCCTTAGTCTTCCACATCACAAAATCTAATTTCTCATATAACTTTATAATTCATTATCCATCAACCTTTTCATCCATTTGAAACTTAGTTTAAAGTCTAAAACACCAAAATCAAATCCAAAATCATCTTTTAGAAATCATAAAATTTTCCACAACCATCATTTATACCTACACATCTAATTCAAAATTACCACTTATCACCTCATCGTAACCTTAAAATCATCCTCCTAAAACACAAGTAAGAAAATCAATTCCCTGTAACCTTCATATCACCTCATCCACCAAAGGACAAGATAAACTAAACAAGGTTCTATCATTGCATTTCAACTCTCACAAGGTCACAAGCTAAAAAAAAATGGATTCAAACACCTAATCCCTTGGGATGCTCAGTGATATTCCATCCCAAGAAGAAATTTTACACCAAACTCCATCACATGAATTAAAATACGTAGAATAAACTCTCATGTCACAACTAGATTACTTTACAAGGCTACAATAGTTTATCCAAAACCTAGAAATAATGGGCTTAGTTGAGTGTGTTATTGAAATGGGTAGAAATCATATCTTGCTTCAAACAATCCAAGTTGGCGCTAAACTTCCACATGATCTTGATCCTTCTAAACTCAAGGATATAATTAGACAAAACCCTACAACATCCACTACCACATTAGAACCTATGGGAACCTTTTCCACTTCAATCATTTAATAATCCCAAACTTGCACAAACATTAAGAGATAACTTATTTCCATATTAGGCCTACGAACTTCTTCTAATCACATCCCCATTTCATAATAAATCAATCCTCCCAACACGTCTTCATAACCAAGGGTTAAAATACCCACAAGTGTGATTCATCCAAGTACACACATGACCACATTACACCTAATCCAAAGTCAAACTTAATATTTAATCCACCAAAATCAACCACCCCAAACATCTATTCTCTCTTTTAACATGTCACATGCATCCATTTCCCCAAACAATACATATTTCCTACACACTTAAAACCTCACATCATACTCATACATCCACAAAGCATCATCATACCAAGGTTTACAACACTCATACTCATCTTATTTTCCCACATCTCATCAACAATAAATTCCACCTCTTAATCAGAAATTCATCAACCCGTATAACAACCATATACATTTCCACCTCTTACACATACATCATACACACCTCCAAACCCTATTCTCACAAATTCCTTTGCCCGAGAATTATAAGAAATGAGAGACATGCTTAAGGACCTACAAGGAGGAACATTGAACCAAAATAAACCTTATAAAATTAAGGATATATGTACTTATCCATTTGACGGGTTCATCATGGTCCCTTTTCCTCAAAATTTTGAAGTCCTAAAATTTGACAAAGATAAGGGTAAGGGAGACCCTAGAGAACATGTCAAAGAATTTTACATGGCTCATCAAGAAGTCTCGTACAATGACTTGCACCTCATACAACTCTTTCCACTCAACTTAGGAGGCCAAGCATTAAAATGGCTAATTCATTTACCCCAAGGATCGATCACATCATTCAAAGACTACTAATTTTTGCACACTTTTCATATAATATTGAACATAAAATCACTATGATAGATTTTTTCAACACACAACATAATGGTGATATTTTTGTGGCCTTCCTATAGCAGTGGACACACCTTACAAGTAGGCTTCCTTGGCCCATTCTTGAAAAAACTCATTAACATATATGTACAAAACCTTAACGAGGAAATGGGATTCCATATAAAATTCCAATGTGCCAATTATTTTGATGAAATCATAGAAAAAGGGGTTAGCATAGAAAAACCGCTAATTGCTAAAGGATTGATTATTATTTACAAATAAATTAAAGATGCTAACAATAGCTAATCTAATGATAAACCCCGTTTCTAGGCTAAAAATAAAACATAATCAATGATGGTGTTATAGATACAAAACACATCCAACCACCAATACCATCATCATCAAAAAAAAAAAAACCATACAAGTAGTTCAAATAAATTTCACTATTCCATAAGGACAACCTAAACAAAACAACAATCCTAAGCGTAAGTACACTCCATTTGGGGAACCCATGGTTGTAGTTTTTTAAAAAATGGTCCAAGAAAACATGATCGAATTTCCTATGAGAATAAATATTGACAAAAACCAACTAAAAATTGCATGGTATAAAGATAAAAAAATTGTGAATATTATCGAGTAAAAGACCATGATATAGTCAAGTGTATGAAACTTAAAAATCACATCTAATATCTCATTGAACATGGCGTGATTGAAGTTGAAGGCCACCCACAAACTCCCCAAATAAACAATTGGGTATGTATAAGGATCCTCTTACTAAGCATGATCAAGGTTAAGCCTCGACATCTAGTAAGTATGCCACTCATAACTACACCAACAACATCCATAGTTCCACTTCATATGACTCAATAGTTGGTAGGATTGAAAAAATAATTCTCAAGTGGCTACCATAACTATAAAGAGTCCTAATTGTGTTGTAACTACACTCCATGGTTGGGTGACTGTCGAAGGGGCTTCATCATCTTCCTAACCATCCACTAAGTATAATATCCTTGATGATCTTGGGAATACCCCCACACAAATACCCATTTTAGATTTTAATAAGACTTCCCTTGTCCATAAGGAAAACATAGAGTGAGCCTTACAAGCATCTAAAGTCCTAGATGACATTAATCCCAACCAATTTTAAGCCACGACAAGACAACTATGCTCACCACATCATCTCACATTCAATGGAAATAGTTTACCGACTACTGACCCATCCCACAATAAATCCCTCCATATTAAATCCATGAATCATAAACATAAGATAAAATTAGTCCTCGTAGATGGTGGATCTAGTATAAAATTATGTACATTAAGGCTAATAAAAATTAGGATATTCCAAGAAGCTATGCATCCCCAAAAGCGCATTACCATAAAATCATATGATGATGTAGAGAGAGAATAAGAGGGGACTATAAAGTTATCAATTTAGGTTGAGCCAATTACTATGGAGACTTTGTTCCAAGTCTTATACCTTTTATAAAAAAGGGGTAAAAACTTTATTAAAATTCAAAAAGGAACATTAAATAGCAAGCAAAGGATAAAGGTCCCAAAAAATAGAAAGCAAAGGAGACCAAATTCAACAAGCTCCATCACCATCCCTATCCTCACCTAGAATACTCTCCAAATCATGGTGAAGCACTGGGGGAACCATCACCCACTCCTCAATTCTCCAGCCAACTAAATGCTCAGAAGCCCATTTCGCTAAGCAATCAACAAACATATCCCACTCCCTCAAAATATGGACAAAATCCATTGAATCCATCAATAAACTAATCTGCAAAATCTGTTTCATAATCATAGCCAATTAGCAACTAACACCATCCATTTTCCTCTCAATAAGTAAATTAATTAAGACTTGGGAATTAGACTCACATATAATCCTTCTCCATCCCTACAAATAAGCCCTCTCCAAATCACAGAGAATTGCCCTCCCCTCCATAGTGTTGATAGTTTGCGTCCCCTCATGGACCGAAAAGAAGAAGACCACTGAACCTGAAGAATCCCTGCCAGTCCCCCCAATACCAACCGACCTAGGATTTCCTCTAGAAGATCCATCAGTATTAATCTTCAAAACACCTTCAGGAGGGTGTTTCCATCTACCGACCCTATGGATTTTTTGCTTAACCTTTTGTCCTCCCTTGACACATGCAGAAGTCACGAACAACTCTTGAATCCCCAATCTCTCCACCACCTCTGCCTCCCTTTTATCTAAAGGAAAGAGCACAAGGCTCTTAGCCTCCACAGTCTATTGAATCATTCCCAAAATTCTCTTCCAGACTTGTTGCTCCACCTTCTTCTCACCATAAAAGATACACCAATTCCATTCCAACCAAATGTGCCACAACATAAAGATAGGCCCCACAACCCACACATCTTGCAAGAACCAAGCCAAAGAGGGAGGTCTACCCGCACCATTCCAAAATTCAATTAAGAAAGTAGGATGAACACAAGGACTCTGCCAAACACCCCACCAATAATGCGAAAGCTGAAGAGAAAAATGACAACAAAAAAAAGGTGGGATGAGTCTTCCTCCACAACACCACACATAACACAGACTGAAGGGCCCTGGAATCCTCTCTTCCTAGTATTATCCTAGGTCAAGCACTTATTTCAAGCCAACACCCAAATAAAGCAATTACACTTAGGCTAGGAAAACTTGTTCTAGACCTTCTTCCACCATTGAAATTCCTCCGCAACCATCCTTTGAGACAATAGTACCTGATATCCAGAAGCAACAATATAGACTCCCCTAGGATTAGCAGACCACACAAGCACATCATCTTCTTGGAGAGAATTGTACCTTCTACTGGAAAGGATGTTTTACAACTCAACACAATCCTCTTGCAAACCAATCGCCAGCCGAACCTCAGGAGGCTTCCATCTAGCCACCTCCTACTGACCATGCAAAGAGAATGACTTAAAGTCGCTTACTTGTGACCAGCCATCCTCAAGAAATTGTTGGCAAAGATTCCTCAAATTAGGGAACTGAGAAATAATAGGCAGAAATCCATCCCAAGAATCTGACCAGAGGAGGACCTCATTCCCTTTTTTACAAATCCAAAATAGACCCTTCTTAATAAGCGCAACTCCTTTTTTGAGAGTACCCCAGATCACCGAGCCTTTCCCTTCAAGAGGGTATCTAGGGAGATCATGCAGAGGGATCCCAGAAAAATACTTTTGAGATAGAATCCTTGCCCAAATTCTATCTTGTTCTGTACAACATCGCCAATATAACTTCGCAACTAGAGCCACACCTGTCAAATCCAATTGTCGTAATCCAAGACCACCATACTGCTTCAGGCTAAAAAAAACCTCCCATCTAACCAGACTCCATTTAGAAGCCCCTAAGCTTCTAGCCCATAAGAAATGTCTTGTCATAGAATCTAACTCCTTAACAAAGCTGATCGGGGCAACCTATAACATGCATCTATAAATAGGAAAATCCTATACCACAAACCTGATTAATTGAACCCGACCAACGAAAGATAACCACCGATGAGTCCAATGATTAACTTTCACCCGAAACTTGTCCAAAATATTCTTCCAAGAATCCCTGAGCAATCTGCCAACCGCGATAGGTATACCGAGATAGATCAAGGGAAGAGTCCCAATTTGGAATCTCAAAGTCTGGGCAATTCTTTGTTGGATCGGGCCTGGGGTATTGAAAAAGAAGATAGAAGACTTATCTTCATTAATCAATTTTCCTGAGGCAATCATGTAAACATCCAAAACCTTGTCAATATTAACAACTTCCCGCATTGTAGCCATGCCCATCAGGGCAATACCATCCATGAACTATAGGTGAGACTGCGAAGGCAAGCCACCTCCCCACCACCAACCCTGGATAAGACCAACCTCCACACTTTTCTAAAACATCCTCCCCAAACCCTCAGCAATCAGAATAAATAGGTAAGGAGAAAGGGGGTCCCCCTCACGAAGCCCCCGAGAAGCCTCAAATAACTGAGTGTGATCCCCATTAATAAGCATAGAAAAGGAAACAAAAGTAACACAACTCATCACCCATTGGATCCACTTGTCCCCAAAACCAAAAGCACTGAGAACTTTCCGAAGGAAGATAGAATTTAAAGCCCATAGCATTTTCTTGCTCCACTAGGATTCCTGAACAACCTCCAAAAGATCCAACTTGATAATGTCCCAGAATTCCTGAAAAAAATCAATCAAGAAGCCATCTAGGTCAGGAGCTTTCCCCTTCTTCATCTGGAAGATAGTCCCTTCAAGCTCTTCTAGCGTGATATCACTCATAAGATACTCATTCATTTCTATAGACACCAGAGGAGGAATACAAGAGAGAACCTGAGCTTCCTCAGGAAACCCACCCTGCGAGTCCTCCCTAAAGAGAGAGGAGAAATATTGCATCGCCTCACCCAAGATGTTAGGAAAAGAGGAGAGTTTCTCACCCCTATCATTCACTAGAAATGAAATAGAATTTCCATACCTCCTAGCCTTCACCATGTTGAAGAAAAAATCTATATTTTTATCCCCTTCTTGAAGCCACTCTATCTGAGCCTTTTATTTCCAATACAGTTCCTCTCTAAGCTCACACTCCTCCGGTGCTTTCAAGGCCCGAGCTTCCTCCTGAAGAAAATCTTCAGTCACCCAACCCTCCCTAATCAGACCCGTGATACCATCCAACTCAGCCTGAGCAGAAGCCTTAGCTTGGAAGATATTCCCAAAACACTAACGATTCCAACGCTTGATTTTATATTTCACAAATTGAAGAAGTTTGCCAAAGGTATACATTTTCGTACCATAAACAGGCCTGCCAATCCTCCACTAGTCAACAACAAAGTCATGTAGAGACATATCCCGCAACCACATGATCTGGAACTGAAAAGAAGGGTGTGGGGCACATGAGTAGAATCAATAGCAAGCTTAATGGGCTAGTGATCAAATCCACACCAATTCAAAATTTTAAACCAGGAAGACCACAAACCACCAATCCAATAGCAGGAAACCAGAAACTGATCCAATCTCTTTGCAATACAGTGATCCCCGACCCTACGGTTGTTCCAAGTAAACTAACCATTATTGGGCTTAGTATCAATAAGATTTAAAGCATCAATGCACTCGCGAAGAAGCAGCGCCGAGGGCTCCAACCTTGCAATGCCACCCCCCTTATCAAACAACTCAACGATACCATTAAGGTCACCAGCCAGGATCCAGGGATGGAAAGGAGCCAAACTATGAATAAATCTAACATGGGACCACAAATATTGCTTACCCCGGAAGTCAACAGGCGTATATATATTAGAAAAGAGGATAGCTTCTTCTGTCTCAAAACTGGAAGCAATCATGGACATAGCAAACTTGGAGGACATCCACCAGAGGAGCCTTATCTTCTGCAGATTCCACAAACAAGCTAAACCCCCTGAAGATCCATGAGCACCAATGCACTGACACTCACCATTCATCCATAGCTTAGAAGCCAAACCAAACATGGTCTCAATAGATAACTTAGTCTCCTACGAAAAAAGAATATCAAGATATTGATTTCTAACCAAAACATGAACCGCTTTTTGTCTAGGGCCATTGTTCAAGCCCCTTACATTCCATGAGAGAACAATCATTTTAAGGGGCGCAAAAAATAAGAATCTAGAGTCTTCATTGACCCTAACTCCACCAAAGTCTCCCCTATTAATTTAATCTTCTCCAAGTCCTTCATTCTACCAAGTTTGGAAGATTTATCTGCCCCTCCCTTTTTGGGCTCCTTTTGCATCAAACCTAGCTAAGGAGAAGGTTTAGTGCTCTTAACAACATCTGAGCCCCCAATCTAACCAGGCTGAGAAGAAACCCCACCACCTTTCTGAGAATCCACCGAAGGAGCTGACACTTCCAAGACCACCAACTGCTGATCAGTATCCATATGTAGAGTATCTTCCCCTTGTGGGCCTAAAGAAGCCCCATAAATATTGGCTTCCTGAACTGAACTCACAATCCCCTGATCCAAGCTCATCAAACCTGAGTTCACCTCCTGTTGGCCTAGATCATCCAAAACCTCAAACCTGTTGAAGGTATCCTCATCCTGTCTTTCCTTTAAAATCCTCTTTTGACCTCGATTCCTATTACGATCCTAGATGGAACAAAACCATCAGTACCCACAACCTCACTAGAAGCAAGGCCTTTCCCCTTGTCAGCATCAGAGGGGTTGCGAGGAGGTTACGATAGTTGATACTCTATGGGCTTAAACCTTGGACATATGCGCTGCAAATTCCCATATTCATGACATAAACGGCAGTGAAAAGGAAGAGTCTTGTAGTCTAGTTGTTGTACCCAAGAGGAGGAACCCATACACATGTCCATTGCATCAGGAAAAGGCTTACTAAGATCAATTTCAACATAGATTCGGGCAAAATTCATTACCTTTTTACTCAAGGTTTGCGTTGAAGACCCAACTGGTTTTCCAAGCATCGAAGCAAGCAAATGCATAACATCCTCCCTACAACATTCCACTGGAATCTAAGGTAAATGAACCCACATGGGAACACAATTTGGCAATTCCTCTAAGGGGATAAAGCCTGCATGCCATGGTTTGATAAAAAGCCCCACTTGGTTATGGAAATAAGGGCCACCCTCAAAAACCCTATTGCAATCTGCCATGCAATTAAAAGTAACCATGAAATAGTTGTTGGCCAATAACATGATCTCCATTTCTCCCTTCGGTGCCCATGTCCTCTGGGCCCAAGAATCCAAAAACTACAGCAAAACCCACATCCCCAAGAACTTACAGTATAAGGAGTGATTTGTATAATATTCCACATCCTCAACAATCATCTCAGGTAGAATAACTAGTTTAGGCCTCTCTTTGCAATGCTCGAGGCAACTGTTAATCTTTGTGATCCTTGCACCATTAGACAACTTCACACCAACAATCCCCACATCCAGAGTATTATAAAAAGACTTCATCCCAAGGGTCAGATACAATGAACCAACCATCGCACAAAAGTTCAAATCGGGAGCCACTCCAAAGGATTCACCCTTGGAAGTAGCCATTGGTCCCCACATGGGCATGCAAGAACACCACACACCAGAGGGTGGGGAAACCAAGCTCTACCCCACCTGACCACCTTATTTACCCGCTCCAACCACACGGGCGCCACCACACACATAGGTCAAAGATAAGCCGCAACACCTTTATCCTCTATGCAAAAACAAAACCGGCCTCCAATAAAGGTAAACCCACACAATACCCACCAAGCAGTGAATGACATGCATGCAAGCCAGAATCGGGTAGAAAGAACCCGCGATAGTGACAACATGACACACATAGAACAAGTGGCCACACTCACAAACACAAAAGAAATAGATCGCCTTCTCATAAACCAGGTCCAATAATAAGATCCACGTACCAAGAATTTGAAATCTTAATCACAAACCCCCAAATATAAAAAAACTCTCCTCCTCTACGCAGGCACAAAGAATGCAAGCAGAGCTAGGGCACGATTGCCCTAGCTCGAGATGCAAAACACTTCAGGGCCATCATCCTTACCACCAATCCCAAGTCTTATACCTTGACCTCTCATATAAAATCCTCCTTATTTGACCATGGATATATGCCATTTAGGTCCTCCCTTCCACATACCATCAATGTATAAATTTCTCATGTAATAACATAGAAATAACTATTCTTGTCAATCCTTAATCATTCCAATACTACAAATTATTAGAAGGGACTTATAATCACTCCCACCATTGTTTGATAAATGTTATCATGCCTTCCCTGAATCTATCATCTTGTATCAATTTCACTTCACTTGCATCCCCTTCAACCTCTCATACTCCCATTCCCGAGATCAAGGCTAAGATTATCCAACAAAGGATGTGGAGAGTATTAAATTCAAGATTCCTTTTATGAGGGAAATCTCCCATGATCTCCAAAGCCTTACGATAAACCTCACTCTTCTAATACAAGACCTATAATCTTCATCAAGTTTGGAACTACTACATTCCAACTTTGGGGATTCCTAGATAATGAAACCATTAAGAGAGACATTGAGTCATGGATCTATAAGGACAAAGTAAAACAAACACCTTTATTACTTACTAATATATGTTAAGGCCCTAAATATTTGTAAAAACATATGATATAGAGGATAAGGCCTCCAACTACATGAATAAGGTGTTCTAGAACCCACACTTCCACAAAATAATCATAGTCACCAAAGGTTTGGATATGTATCATTTGAGACTATGCCTTTGAATATCAAATTCATTCTTATTGAGGTGGCTAAGGCCTTTCCTACTATTAAGAGCACCAATGAGGGCACCCACGAAGACTCCTTTGAACATATCACTAATTTATTCGTAAATTTAAATATTTGAACCATCTCACCTAATATATCCACCCCCATAGACCTTCCACTCGTACATCTTTAAGTCATTAATTGGGATAAAAAATTCCCTCAATTTTTTTAAAAACTTTTCAAAATGATGAAACAATAATAGAGCTCATGGGATTCCGTGAGGGTATACCAATGAGATATCATAAATCAAGATTTGATATTGAAGTAAACACCATTGCCTACTTTATGGAGCAGGGAAATTACGTCGATTGTAAATATGAAAAATAAAAAAGAAATAAAAAGTCCCATACTGAAAACCTCCCCGTGGCACTATTAGACAAAAATATTAAAAATAAAGGATGTATCTTCTAGTGAAAACCTCTTCAACATGCCCAAATATGAGGAATTTAACCTCCCCTCAACAATATCTCAACATAAAAAAAAGTATATAGTATTAGTGGAGGACACACAAGAAAAAAACTTAGGGACATAATAAGAATTAAATATAACCTACATGACAAATTCTCTTGCACCTATAAAAAGTCAAAATTTGGCATCCATCTTACAAAAGACATCTATAAAATTTGCATGGCCTTATATGGATATTTTAGGACTAGAACCATCACTTATAGTACATCATCTGTCAATATATCCCAATGCAAAACCAATAAAATAGAAAATAAGAAAGCCACATCCACATGTTACCCTTATAATTAAAGTAGAACTTCAAAATCTCCTTGAGGTTGGATTCATATGACTCATTGATTATCCTAAGTGGGTTTATAATATAGTTCGAGTTGCTAAGAAACTATTAGGCATTTAGATATGTATAAACTTTAGATATATGAACAAGATATGCCTAAAAGATGATTTCCCATTACCAAATATAGATATCATTGTGAACCTCACAATAGAACACCAAATATTTTCACTTATGGATGGATTCTTAGGATACAATCAAATTCATAATGTTATGGAGGATCAACATAAGATAGCATTCGCCACATCACAAGGGACCTTTTGCTACCAAGTCATGCCTATCAATCTCAAGAATACAAGAGCCACTTACCAATGTGCTATGAGAGTAATCTTCCATGAAATTATACATGCAACCACATAAGACTATGTAGATGAACTTTTGGAAAAATCAAAGAAAAGATAAGAACATACTCAAGTGCTTGAATATATCTTTGAACACTTGGCTCAATATCACTATCTTAATCCTAAGAAGTGTTTCTTTAGTATTGCATCAAGAAATTTTTTGATTCATTATCTCTATAAGAGGTATTGAAGTGGACCCCACTGAAGTATCAACTATCCTTGAAATTCCACCTCCCAAGAACATCGAGCAACTTTGTGGCCTTTAAGGAAAACTTCAAGCCATCAAGCACTTCATAGTTGAACTTATAGATGAGTGCAAACCCTTTTCTAACTTGTTTGGAAATAATACCATCTTCTAGTGGGATAATTGTTATCAACAATCATTAGTAATATCAAAGAGTACCTAATATCACCACCTGTTCTTATGGATCCAATTCTAGGAAAGCTAGTCTTGTTATATATTTCAGCCACATTAGTTGCATTGGGGGCACTTTTGGCACAACACAAAAAGAGAGAGTTGTATATTACATTAGCTACACATAGTGGGTTACAAGCTCAACTACACTCCCATGAAATGAAGATTTTTAGTAGTTGTCTTTGGTTATCAAAACATGCTCAACCACCAAACTGAGCTCATTTCAAAAATTGACCCACTAAAGTATTTTCTTTCTAGATTCACTCTTACACGATGCAAAAATCCATATTTCTAGATGAATCCATATTTTCCATCATTGAGCATACATGTTGGATGTTGGAAAATGTGCCTCAATTTACTGGCTTGGACCTCTGTTAAAGGCTTGACGATTTTATGTCTCTATCGCTTTACAGCGGAGTTCTCATTTGGTCATTTTTTGATCATTGGTCGTGGAGACTTTGTCTGATCAACGAAACTCCGAGGATTTTCATAGCGATGGGCCGACAAGCGTGGAGTTGGCGGAATGTTGGTTTGCTTTATCTTCATCGGCGGGAGGAAATGCTAAGTCTCCCCAATGTGTCGATGTCTTGAATCAACGACTGTGCTTGGCTTTATCTAACGGTGCTGGTTGCTTTCCGCGACATCTGAAGGAAAGTACCACTGTTAACCTTTTTGCCGAGTGGAATAGCTTGTACGTGTGACGCGTGGTGACTTGTCAAGGTAGTGGGCATAGCGAAGAGAAGGTGGGCCCCGAGCTGCTTTATACGAAGGGTTGTCTGGTCGTGGACACTTTTCTGCACCTCGGGAGTTCCCTGGGGAATCTAGCAGATGTTGCTAGAGATTCCCCAAAGGAGCTCCAGCGGCTTACACATGGCAGCCTCAAAAGCTCGTTCCGGGTGAGCTCATGGTAATCTTGGTGATTCCCTCCTGGATGCCCCGGAACCTCCTGAGCGGCAGACATGTGACTTGTGGGACCCAATAAAGCTGGCGATCGGTGTTTTGGCAATAGCGATTGATTATCACCCTGAAATATGATGAAATGGTTAGTGATAGTGAAGGGATTTCAGAGCCCAAT
Source organism: Sequoiadendron giganteum (assembly GCA_007115665.2). Classification (NCBI taxonomy): domain Eukaryota; kingdom Viridiplantae; phylum Streptophyta; class Pinopsida; order Cupressales; family Cupressaceae; genus Sequoiadendron; species Sequoiadendron giganteum. The sequence goes on from CM021109.1 coordinate 587,431,613, forward strand.
GACAGTTGACCAATCACTGCTCGGTCAAGTGGCGAAATGAATAGCAGTGCGACACGTGGTGATTTTTCATTGGTTGTTTTCGCGTTGTTGTTACAAAACAACATTTATTGCCGGAAGCTGGATTGGTGAAAAGCGATATTCTATGCAATCATATGAGATCGGATTTTGGCAGTTGGAAGAGCCTAAATTTAGTAATTTCTCTGCAATGAATTTATTGTGGGAGTGGCTCGATGCAGGATTGCAGGTGGATCTGATCTGAGATTGATTTGGCGTGTTGGTGACGGATGGAAATGAATGCACCCTAATTGGTGGTTGATGAGAGACTTGTAATAATTGGGTTTAGAGGAGAAGTAAAACACTATGGATATAATAGAATACTGAGAGACTGTGAGTTAAGAGTTGACGAGTTTGTATTCATTGTATGATGAAATAGCATAGTAACAGTGAGTGCATAAAAACTCAAGTGTTGCTATGAGCTAACTATCAGAGAGTGAGGACTGTAACTTTGTATGTAATCTTTTATTTATTGTAATACAAAGTGTCTTTCTCTTGGTGTGGTGGGTTTTTTTTTCCCGAAAGGGTTTTCCCACATAAATCTAGTGTTATCTATGTAATCATTTTATTTTTGTTGCTCTTTTTACCCTGTATGTATTCATCTTAAGTTTTTTAATGTTTTAAAACTGGTCTTTGCACTTCTCTTTTTTATTTTTAGCGTTAGGAAAGCATTTATGCACTGTTGCTTTTCCTTTCAAGTGGTATCAGAGCCTAGCCAGTTGTGTTATCCTTGTTAGTAGGGCTGGTTTTTTGTGCTAATACTATTCCAGTGGGAGTCTTGCAAAGTTAGAACCTAGTTTTGTTTGAGATGGCGAGTACATCAGGTAGAGTAGAAATTGAAAAATTCAATAGCAACAACTTTGAGTTGTGGAAACTCAAAATGGAAGACTTGTTAGTGGATAGAGACCTCTAGGTTGCTGTGTCTGGAACTATGCCACAAAATATGAAACGAGAAGATTGGGATCTTGCAGATAGAAAAGCAAGAGGACTGATAAGACTTAGTCTGGCTGATTTTGTACTCCTGAATGTCCATGAGGAGAAGTTTGCAGCTTTGTTATGCAAGAAGCTTGGTGATATTTATCAGGGAAACTCTCTAGTAAATAAGTTATTCCTGAGGAAGAAGTTGTACTCTTTGAAGATGGAAGAAAGTGCATTTGTTGCAGACCAACTGAACTCATTTAATATAAGTGTTGCTTAGTTGGCGTCTACGAGTGTAAAGATTGAGGAGGAGGATCATTGCATTCTCCTGTTATGTTCGTTACCTGACACTTGGGATCATCTGGTGATGGATATTGGAAGTACGACTGCTACTTTCAAGATGGAAGACGTGGTTGCTTCACTGCTGTCTAAAGAGATGCTGAGGAAGTCTTCAGATATGGCCAAAGAGGCCCTTGCTATTCGAGGTAGATCAAAGGAGAAAGGAAAGAAGAAGGACAAGAAGTCCAAATCTAAATCTGTAGGGAGATCAAATTCTCTTGGTAAAAATTCCAAGGTGAAATGCTGGAACTATGGGCAATCTGGTCATATCCAAAAGGATTGTAAGGAGAAGAAGAAAAAGAGTAATACTTCAGAGAATGACTTTTCTCAAAGTGATGCAGATGCCTTCATTGCAACCTTGGCAACTCAGGTATTAGATGATGTCTGGTTGGTTGACTCAGGCGCATCCTTTCACATGACATCTCATAGAGAGTGGTTCACTAAGTATGAAAAGTATGATGGTGGAAAGGTGTACCTAGCAAGTGAATCAATGTTGGGGATTGTTGGTCGTGGAAGAGTCAAAATACAATTCCCTGATGATAGAATCAAAGGGATTGGTGGCTTACTGCACATACCAGGTTTGGCTCGTAACTTACTTTCTATCAATATGCTGAATGATGCTAGTGTAGGACTTTCTTTCTCAAGTAAAGGATGTAATATGGCTAGAGGTGCAATGGTGTTGGCTAAGGGTGTACATACTGGCACTTTGTACAAGCTAGATGCACGTCATGTTTAATGCAACAACACCTCTATAAAGTCAAGAAAAGTTGTTCCTATAGAGGAAGATGAAGATGCTTCTCTGGCTAGAAATGTGATGAAGGTGAAACTCTCAGCAGAGAAGACCATGCTGTGGCATCATAGACTCGGTCACATAGGTGAGAAAGGTTTAAAAACCTTGAAAAATAAAAATATTGTTGAAGGGCTTGTTGATTGTAATCTTGAGTTCAATTTCTGCGAACACTGCATTTATGGAAAGCAACAACATGTTTCTTTTTCCTTGAGTTCTCATAAATCTTCTAGTGTACTAGACTATGTTCATTTTGATGTGTTTGATCCAGTGAATGTTCCTTCATTATCGAAGTCTAGATATTATGTTTCATTTATTGATGACTATTCGAGAAGGGAATTTATATACTTTCTTAAGAGTAAATCAGAAGTGTTCGGTTGTTTTAAAGAGTTTAAAAACTTGGTAAAGAATCAGACTAGAAGGAAAATCAAATGTTTGAGGATGGATAATGGCGGTGAGTTTTATTTTGTAGATTTTGATAGATGTTGTAAAGACCATGGGATTAAAAGGCATAAAACTACACCTTATACTCCACAAAAAAATGGAGTTGTTGAAAGGTTGAATAGGACATTGATGGAAAAGGCAAGGAGTATGTTGAGTAGTGTTGGTCTGGAGTAGAAGTTCTAGGCTGAGGCCATGGCTACATAATGTTACTTGGTAAATCGTTCTCCTTTCTCTGCTCTTGTTGATAAGACACCTTTGGAAGCGTGGTCTGGTAAGAAGCCCTCTCTGAGAAATATTCATGTCTTTGGCTGTGAGGCATATGCATATGTTCCAAATGAGAAAAGATAAAAGTTGGAGAACAAAGCTGTTAAATGTATCTTCATAGGCTATGGTGTTGGTGTGAAGGGATACAAGCTTTGGAATCTTGATACTAAGAAGGTTTTGTATAGCAAAAGTGTAATATTTTGTGAGTTGAAACCTTCTACAGCTGACCCACAACTAGAGACAGATCAAAGAGAAAAGAGGAAAGATGCAGTTGAGATTCCCCAAACTCTAGAAAAGGGAGAACTGCATGGTGTACCTAAAACTGAGGAGAGCTCTAGTAGCTTTGAGAGTTACAAAGATGAAGAATCACAACCTCAGCTAGTGAGAAGGTCTACACGTCAAAAACAACAACCTGATAGGTGTATAGTTACTCCATTTTGGATTCGAACTGTGCCTATGCTTTAATTACTAGCACTGAGGAGCCTAGGACTGTTAAAGAGGCAATTAATATGCCTGATGCAAAATCTTGGTTGAAAGCCATGAATGAAGAAATGGAATCATTGGAAAATAATGAAACCTAGGATTTGGTACCTTTTCCTAAAGGAAGAAATTTTGTTGGCTATAATGGGTATTTAAGAAGAAGACTGGTCTTGAGGGCAGTGTTTAGAAGTATAAAGCAAGGTTGGTTGCAAAGGGGTATTCCCAGGTAGAGGGAATTGATTATGGAGAAATTTTTTCCCTTGTAGCTAAGCTGACATCTATCAGATTTCTACTGTCACTTGTAGCCACGTATGACTTAGAGATCAAACAGATGGATGTGAAAACAACGTTTCTCCATGGAGAGCTAGAAGAAGAAATTTACATGTCCTAGCCTGAGCACTTCATTGAAAAAGGTAAATAAAGTCTGGTCTGTAAGTTAAAGAAATCTCTGTATGGTTTGAAGCAGTTTCCTAGAATGTGGTACCAGAAGTTTGACACTTTTGTGTTGTCTATGGGATTTGTGAGATCAAAATCTGATCATTATGTGTATTATAAATTTTAAAATGATCGTGTGCTTATTATTACCCTGTACGTGGATGATATGTTGTTCACAGGAAATAGTAAGTCTATGATTTCTGATCTTAAGTCTCAGTTGTCTGCAAAGTTTGAAATGAAAGATTTGGGTGCAGCAAGGTATATTCTGGGGATGGAGATAACTAGGGACAAAAAGGGCATAAATCTTTGGGTCATCTAGATTAAGTACATCAACACTATTCTAGAGATATTTGATATGAGTGATTGCAAGTAGCTAGTTGTTCCAGTTATGCAGAGAACGAAGCTATCTATTGAAGACTATCCAAAATCTGCTACTAAGATGGAGGACATGACCAGGGTGCCTTATGTGAGTGCCATCGACAGTTTAATGTATGTGATGGTTTGTATAAGGCCAGACATTGCCCAAGCAGTGGGAGTACTCAGCCAATTTATGGAAAATACAGGTTGGACGGATTGGGATTTTATAAAGAGAGTGTTTAGATATTTGAGAGGTACCTCAGAATGTGCTCTGTGTTACCATGGAAATTTGGTTGGATCACAAAGAATTCTCAGCATTCATGGATATGTGGACTCTGATTGGGCAGGGGACATTAACAGCAAAAGATCCACCAATGGATATACTTTCATGTTAAATGGCGCTACAATCAGTTGGATGAGCAAGCAACAGTTTGTAGTCAATTTTTTCACTATGTAGGTAGAATACATGGCAGCAACTCACGCCTGCAAAGAAGCTATTTGGCTCAGTCATTTCTGTTTTGATATTGGATTTGATGAAGGGCAAATCACTATTTTCTATGACAGTCAGAGTGCCATTTGTTTGGCAAAAAATTCAACTTTCCATGCCAGGACGAAATATATCGATGTGCAGTATCACTTTGTGAGAGATATGGTGGAGGATGGAAAGGTTTCTTTACAGAAAGTGGATACTCTGAAGAATGTTGCTGACGCATTAACAAAGCCAGTGAGCACGAACAAGTTCAGATGGTGTGCAAGTTCGATGGGCCTTGGGGCCTATGACCGCAAATAAATTTGATGTCTGGAGGAAGCAAGTAAGTCTTTGTCAAGTAGGAGCTTGTTGGAAAATGTGACTCAATTTACTAGCTTGGACCTCTGTTAAAGGCTTGACAAGTTTATGTCTCTATCGCTTTACCGCAAAGTTCTCATTTGGTCATTTTTTGATCATTGGTTGTAGAGACTTTGTTTGATCGGCGAAACTCTGAGGATTGGCATAGCGATGGACTGACGAGTGTGGAGTTGGCAGAATTTTGGTTTGCTTTGTCTTCATCGGCAAAGTAGTCATTTATCGGTGGGAGGAAATGCTAAGTCTTGCCAATGTGTCAATGTCTTGCATCAACGGCTGCACTTGGCTTCATCCAATGGTGTTGGCTGCTTTCCGTGACATCTGAAGGCAAGTACCACTCTTAACCTTTTCACCGAGCGGAATAGCCTGTGTGCGTGGTGGCTTGTCAAGGTGGTGGGCACAACGAAGAGAAGGTGGGCCCCGAGCTGCTTTATGCGAAGGGTTGTCCGATCGTGGACACTTGTCTACGCCCCAGGAGTTCCCTAGGGAATCTAGCGGATGCAGCTAGAGATTCCCCGAAGGAGCTCCATTGGCTTACACGTGGTAGCCTTAGAAGCTCATTTCGAGCGGGCTCATGGGAATCTTGGTGATTCCCTCCTAGATGCCCTGGAACCTCTTGAGTGGTAGACACATGGCTTGTGGGACCCAATAAAGCTGGCGGTCAATGTTTTGGCAATAGCAATTGATTGTCGCCCTGGAATGTGATGAAATGGTTAGCGATAGCGAAGGGATTTTAGAGTCCGATGATAGTTGACCGATCACTGCTCGGTCAAGTGGTGAAATGAATAGCAGTGCGACACATGACAATTTTTCATTGGTTGTTTTCACACCTTTGTTGCAAAACAACATTTATTGTCGGAAGCTAGATTGGTGAAAAGCGATATTTTATGCAATCATATGAGATCGGGTTTTGGCGATTGGCAAAGCCCAAATTTAGTAGTTTCTCTACAATAAATTTATTGTAGGAGTGGCTCGATGCAGGATTGCAGGTGGATCAGATCTGAGATTGATTTGGCGTGTCGGTGACAGATGGAAACAATTGCACCCTAATTGGTGGTTGATGAGAGACTTGTAATAATAAGGTTTAGAGGAGAAGTAAAACACTCTGGATATAATAGAATACTAAGAGACTATGAGTTAAGAGTTGACGAGTTTGTATTTACTGTATGTCGAAATAGCATAGTAATAGTGAGTGCATGAAAACTCAAGTGCTACTATGAGCTAACCATCAGAGAGTGAGGATTGTAACTTTATATGTAATCTTTTGTTTACTGTAATACAAAGTGTCTTTCTCTTGGTGTGGTGGGTTTTTTTTCTTGAAAGGGTTTTCCCACATAAATCTGGTGTTATCTCTGTAATCTTTTTATTTATGTTGCTCTTGTTACCCTATATGTGTCCATCTTGTTTTAATGTTTTAAAACTGGTCTTTGCACTTCTCCTCTGTAGTTTTAGCATTAGGAAAGCGTTTCCACACTGTTGCTTTTCCTTTCATTGGAAACTATAGTTTTATGGATCACGTACTCAACATGGTTTAGGAGCAAGTATTCTATTCATTACACCATAGGGTGATTGCATTCCCAACTCTTAAAACTTGTCTTCTCCATGCACATATAATATAGCAAAATATGAAGCCTTGATCATATGATTCAAGATGGCTATTAAATGAAAAATCATAAGGCTACATGTTTATAGGGATTCTAAATTGTCATTAAACAAGCAAATGATGGGTATCAAATAAAATATTACAATCTTGTTCCCTACAAGAGGATGGTGGATAAATTTAATAATACTTTTCACATATTTTATTTGAGTAGGTCCTTCGCTTGAGTGACAAAGCAACAAATGCTATGGCTACCATTAGGTCATTATTAGACATGCCACATAATAGTCAATGGTGTGAATTGTTGGTTGAACAACTTTTGATACCCATGTATGATGTCCTAAAAATTGAGCTTGTATGTGAAATTTATATCCCAATTCACCTTGGTACCATGAAATTTACATATACCTCCATGATCATTCCCTTCGACCTAACTTATCCAATACCTAATGCCAAATATTAATTTCTTTCATCCCATTTCCATCCTAGGTGATACTCTCTATCAAAGGATCTTTGATGGTGCTCTCATAAGCTGTCTCAACACAAAAGAGGCCCAAAATATTTTTTAAGAGAGGTACATGAAGGTATTTGTGGTGCATGTACTAGTGTGTCCATACTTTCTACAAAGTTACTTAGAACAGGTTACTACTAGCTTATAATGGAACAGGATGGCAATCAGTTTGTTAAGAAATTTTTATAGTACCAACAACATAGAGAACTCATACATACACTATCACAAGAGCTACAACTGATTATTACTTCATGGAAATTTTCAAAGTGGGGCCTCAAACTTATTAGCAAAGCCCATCTTCCTTCATCCAACAACCACAAATTCAATATCACTGCTACTAAGCATTTTATAAAGTGGGTTGAAGTTGTTCCCTTCACATATACCTTAGATATAAATAATTTTTCAAATTCATCCTCCATTACATCATATGCCAATATCACATCCCCCTTGCTATTGTCACACATAATGAAAAACCATTAAAAAACAAAGAAGTTCATACAATTTGCTAAAAAATCCATATCCAACACCACTTTTCCACTCCATATTATCCCCAAGCAATGACCAAGTGGAGGCATCAAATAAGACTCTACTCAAAATCCTTAAAATGATGGTCAATGATGTTGGTTATGATTGGCACCTCTAACTTAATATTGCCTTATGGGATTATTGCATTAGTATCCACACACCTATTGGTGCAACGCCTTACTCAATCATGTCTTTGGAACTAAATTAATTTTTCCAATTGAATTCAAACTCTCATCACTACGAATATCTTTATGAAATCTCATTGATGAGGAGTATTGAGTTGCACAATTACATGGGCTAAAGATATTGGAAGAGAGGAACCCCAATGTATTAGATCGTTTAAAAGATTATAATAAGACTCTATCACAACAACAATAAAATGATCAAAACCCATTAGTTCAAGATTGGTGATTTAGTGCTTACAAAAAATAAAAAAATCTACAAGATAAAAAAAAGATGGGCCAAGTCTAAACTTGATTGTTTAGGGCCTTTGATCATCATTGCTAAATATGGACCAAGGATATATCGAATTTCTACACCAAAAGGTCAACCATTGTAATAGCCCATGAATATCATTCACCTTAAGAAGTTTCACACCTAATCTAAGGCATATCCGAAAAGTGAAAAATGCAAAAAGTCCAAAAAATAGTAAAGATAAATAATTCATCCAATGATGAAAACCACTTCAGTAGCACCTTGGATAAGTATCATGGTGAAAAAATTCATGTAGGCACCATGTACAATGGCCACATTCTACCATCTATTAGGATGTCATCCATCCCATTATTAGCCACTCTTTAACCATTTAAATTACTATAAAAACCAGTCCACGTCATAGGCATTTTAGGCTCATAAAATTATCATGAAATTTGGAGAAAATAAAAGTGAGTACTAATCAAAGTATTCTCAAACCCATGTGATTTGGCACTCCCACACCAACATTCATAGACCTAACATGACTTGGTTGCATGCCAGTTAATGCAATAATCAATTTAATCCAATATTGCCATCCCACCCACATGTAAATATTCTCATATTTTGTAGTCACATCCATAGAATTAATGTTAAATTAAAGGATTTTAAATGGACACCCACCCACAAAACACCCACTGTTTCATGTGCATCCACCTTTCATTCCTCTTTCATATCCCTTGTTAAACATTGGGGGCAAATGCCTAAATCTTGTTTGAGGAGTATATCTTATTATATACTTAATAAAATTTGGGTAGGCCTTCACATAAATAAGTTTCATACACTACACAACTCTTTACACTGAGCTTAGCCCATCACATTGAGCTTAACCAATTACATTGAGCTTAAGCCATCACATTAAGATTTTCTTGTCACAATACACTTATCCTTGAATACTAAGCTTTTCCCACCACATTGAGCTTTCATAGACTTGAACTTGAGAAAAATTTAAGCCATTCTAGGAACTGGAAAACCACACATTGGACGTAGTGCAACACATAATATCAAACTTAAGGTATAACTATTAAAAAACATGCAACCCAAATAACTATTGCCCACTATTTTCACTTCCATCACAAATTGTTCCTTTTTAGGATACATTATTCCCTTATCAAGCATAATTAATCACATGACATCCATCCTGATTTGGAAAGAGGCATGATGGCTGCATTTATTACTTAACAATTGGTCTTATGATTTATCCTTTGGCTCGTACTATGCCTACTGAAGGCCACCTTGATCTTTCAATATCTTTATATGTTTTGATTGGTATACATTGGGGAGAAGCCTTTTGTTTTTGTGTGTTGTGTGTTTTGGTTGTCCCCTTACATGACCCACCAAATCTAGCAATAAATTTGTGAGAAAAAGGAAATCCTTGTGCTTGTTAGTTTATTTTACATGATTCACTAAGGTTGTCATCAACCTTGCATGTGTTATGGAATCTTTATATACGATGGTTGTTCTTTGCATAGATCCATCAAGGCCATGCCAACAACTTTTGTGCATAAATATATCCTCATTTTTAAAGGTTTATTCCCTTACATGACCCAACAAGGTTATTTTATGTTTTAAAAGTATTAGGACAACCTATTAATTGGGAGTTAGTCCATGAAAAGGATACATTGTCACCTTGGTTCATATACCCTGTTGCATAACACCCATTGCTATATCAAAACTTAGGATTTCTCTCTACATACCATCATAATACATCCTCTCATCCATCTCTGACATGTCTACTCATTCCTCGATCGATGCTATCCCTCATCCCATCCCAAATTATATACACACGTTGATTAGACAACTTGTTGTGATCCCCATACATTATGAAAACATTATACAACTTGTACAATTCTTGCCATGACCTCTCCCCATCTACACCATGAAAACCATCATTCCCAACCTAAGGCCTCCTATTTATTGGCCAAAACTAAAATTTCTCCCATAATTTATCATCTCCTATCCCACCCCTTTCCTTTTTTATTGTACCATGAGAAAAATCAAACAAAAATCCTATACAAATTTGACATATCTAATAGATTTTTAAAATGAACCAAGACATTATTACATTCCCTATGCACCTAATTGTAGATGACACGTTGTAACATTTCCCATAAAAAATGTCATATCATACTCAAAGGATTCAAGTAAAAAAGAAGAAGATAGATTTATCAATCCTAATAAATCAAAGCTACTAAAACCATCCTCTACGCTTATGTCCATTCACATATCTTGTATCTATCTAGAATCATATTTATATTATGTTCACCTATAATATGCCAATGTCTACCCTACTTATCTTGCATCCATCTAGAATCATAATAATATTATGTCCACTCATAATCATGGTGTGAACCTCACCTATAATATGCCAACATCCATTCTACAGATCCTCTATCATCTAGAATCATAATCATATAATGTCATAATCATAATCATGACATTGCACTCTAGGAGCATCCATAATCATAAATCATAAATCATAATCATAACATAACATCATCATATAATCAATGCATCCATAATCCATAATAACATGACATTAAACATCCATCATATACATCCATACAATAATAACCATAACAGCCATAAGACATATAACCATATATAAATCATATAAACACATCCATAGTAATATCCATCACAACACGAAAAAACATTCATCATAATATCCATCATATACATCAAATGATCATATGCATAACGTAACCATAGTCATATCCATCATCCATAAAATCATATGCATACATAAAATCATAATCACCATCATATAATAAATCACATAACACCATAATATAATTATCGCAAAAAAAAACTCATTTATATACATAAAAATGTCTCATGGTACAATGTGTCAACCATAATACAAAATTGTTTTGAGGAGCTAGGAGTGTACATCAAAAAGTGTCATACAAAACTAAGGCCTAGCTTTGGCTAGCACTCTCATTTGGCCCTTTGGGAGGATGAACAAAAGACTTTCCCACTAACATGGATCTCACTCTCTTTGATATGACACCCTTTGATATGGTGACATTGTGTACTCATATATAGCCGTGAAATACTTTGCCTCTCGTACAACAATTGCTCACTAATAAGACAATCTTCCAATTTACACAAACATGTGCCTTAACCATCACTACATTTCTCTCTCCCTGAATGTGTTATAAGTTATATTGAACCTAATGTTACATAAAATTCACAACATACCTCTCTACTCTCACTGCTTCAAGCTCCCATCTTATGAAATCTAGTTTAATTTAGAGGTTGTTCATTTAGCTCTCTTTATATCCAATTTTACTTGTAGCCTATCCTGCTCAACTTGAATACTATCTTTCTTTTCTCTATGCTACTCTTGCTTAGCTTATAACCTATCCCTCTTTGTTTGGAGGTTGTGTCTCTACAATTCTCTAATCATGCTCTACCTGTACATCATTTGTCTTGTTGAAAACCATCCAAGGATGACATCATGATGCCTAGTCAAAATTGCACATATCCCTCATCCTCCTCCTTTCGCTCTCCCTGGCCATCATCCACCTCCATCTCATCCCCCTCCTCTACCTCTACCATTGATATCCCTAATGGATTTGCTTCTACGATCCCTATTGACCCTACTCCAACTACCCTAAATGGACCTACCTTGTCTCTCCCTCACACTCACTCTCTCCTCCCCCCTCCTTTGTCCCCTCCATTTGTCGCATCCCTCCCTCTAATATTGCCTCTCCATCAAGAATGGTCAATGTAACTAGCATGTGTTGTGCCCACCATGCAACATACTCCTTTGCCACCTCTATGTCTATTATAATAGAATCTATACCCGAGGAACTATAGGTGCAATCAACAACATCATTTTTTACTATAATCCATCCATGGGCATACCCCATGGACCAATCTCTTAGGTAACTCATGCAAAAATAACCTCTATTTGGCCTCGTTTGAGGTAACCCGAATTGATGCAACACCCTATGTGGAAGATATTGCTCAATCACATGAATAGTGTACCTTATTAAAAATTATGATGTCCATGTGTAGGGTAGTTGACCATCATCTCCCAAACATGCCTCACATGCCTATCATGGTCTCCAAATCACCTTCTCTATCTCATCTACCACCCACCTCCAATAGGCCAAATCTATCATCTCTGTATGTCATGTAACTCCTAAATAGAGGTGTGCATATGGCTATCATGCCACTCACTACCTTGTTTCTACTGGCCTTAATATTGCAATATACTCCCACATCAAAATGTGTAGAAGAGTCACACTACACCCCAAGCTTCGTCCTCCCTTGTACACCACCATGTGCATAGACTAGTATAGTTGTGCTAGCATGTATGATCCCCAAGCATACATCACCATGTATTTCATCGTCCTCTCCTTGAGATGTGTTCCCATCTATTCAAGAACCCTTGTGACCTATTATGTATCAATAGTTTTTTGATCAATCTTGCTATGTACAGAGGTATGGATCATAGAAACTCCATCCCCATTTCCAAGTCCATCTCTATGCCCCTCATTGATAAGTCATCTATCATGAACACATGCTTTAAATATGACTACCACATAATCAAATCATACTCCACTGGCTCATTGTGGATTAGAATCCACATAATCCTCTACACATCCTCTAAAGTGATCATCATCTACCCAATTGGTAGTAGGAAGGAGCTAGTATCTCTTTTCCATCTCTTTACCAATGTAGTCATCATGACCCAATGTGCTTGAATAATTGTCCAACACCCAAACTCATAGAGCCCAACTACCTCCAAGAACTCTTGATCAACATCCATTAATAGTAGATGCAACCTCATTATAGGTGACTATCTATCCAATGACTATAGTGGTGACAATTGCTCCTGCATCCACCCAAACCAAGTCATTAACCCCTACCAAAAAATCAAGTGCTAAGTTAGCCCATCCAAGAATAGCCTAGGTACTAAACCATGCAAGCACAAATATGCACAAAGCACCACTTTTCCCATGCAAGTTCTACCCTAACCCATATGTGTTAATTTTTTTAAGCACCAAGTCCCATGTACAAGTGCTAAACAGTGTAGACACTATGTGAACCACATAAGCACTACACTAATTCAATCAAGCTTTTATCAATGCAAGTGCTACCCTAACACAAGTGATCTTTTATTAATGCAAGTACTACCCTAGCACACACGAGATTTTCCCCATCCAAGTGACCTTTTCTTGTGTAAGCACTAATATGGGCTTACAATTTGACTCATTCACGTAAGTGCTAATCCCATTATGCAAACAATGATCCATATATTAGTGCTCACATTTTCCCAAATTTTCCTCATTTATTAAACCCTAAACTACCCCAAGGACCTAAGTTTTGATACGTATTAATGCTCCTAAGCCCTTCAATTGTTGGTATTGTCTCACTCGCTTCACATAGTGGGTGTGGCATGGTATGTTCATCATCTTCTCCTAGCTCCTCTGCATGATTTATGCTGTGATCTCCTATAGGATCATGGTGAAAATGAGTCTATATAGCCCCTCCAAGGCTATTTATAGGTCACCCAAGCCCCCTTTAGAGGCCTAGACCCTGAATTTTCCACCATTTATAGCTTTTTTGTTACTATTCCTCTATTTTGCATCATTTTACCTCTACTTTTCATCCATTTTTCTTCCATTCATCCTTATTTTCCATCTTCCATCCATTTTTTCACCTTCTTTTCTTCATTTCAAGAGATCACCTAGACACCTTTTTTCCAGGTGACCTCTTGAGGGGGCACCATTCCTCCACCTATATTCCATTATTTATTCCAACCAACCAAGGTATGGTTTTATTTTCTGACACAACACTAATTCTATTATTCGCGATGCATATCAAAGATGGGCACAATGTAGACACCTTGAAATTGGTCATCCATTATATAATTAAATAATATTTAAATAATTATTCTTTATAATTGACTATCTTTTCATATTCTTGTAATTAATTAATTACATTTAATTAATTATATTTTCCCTTTCTTCTAAGGTAAATTAATTTAATTAATTCAACCATATCCCCCACTCAATAATTCTTCTAATATCGATTAATTAATTAATCCTTCACTAACCCCCATTAACATTTTCATCAGTTTTATATTCCTCATAATCCCCTAAACTTGCCATCATGTGACAAGTGTCCCCCTTCTCCAATGCTCACACATGTTTGAGCATGCATGTGTTATCTCACTTCGACCTCATCCGTTGAATTGAACTATCATTGGTTGCTCACAAACATGTAACCACCCTAGCCTTTCCCCTTTCTAACACTTGTCACTTTCCTTAGTTTTCTCACCTCTTACCCTTTCCAAAATTCTTCTAGTTGTTGACCTCATGAACCTATGTGTATGCTCTTTTCCCCATGCCACATGTCATTCTCATAGCCTCCACTTGTCACAAGGATAAACACTCAATCCCCACACTCAATCCCATTAAATTCTAACTCTCAATTGATCATTACATCTTGACCCTCCATTCCTAACACCCAAAAACTATAAATTGGAGGCCTATTACTTTATTTTCATCAATCCACTTGCAAGTAATTTCATGATACTTATTGAATCCTCTAAAATTCATCCTTATGATATTATTATGTTGGTTTGAATAGAGCAATCGACACTTCAACTCAACTCAATGATTAATCATTTGTGAAGCATATCAAGTGGAGAAGTGTGCACTCCATTTTCACTCAATCAAAGGAGCATGGCGAATTAAGGTAAAATGATTTAGTTTACATGCTTTATCTTATATTTTATTTCACTATTTCACTTCCTTCTCTTCAAAACCATCAAATGATAATTAGGAAACCATGAGTTAAACCCACCAAAAAAGTGGCACCCAAATCCTTAACTTAAAAAACCAACACCCAAATCTCAAGACGAGTCCATGGGCTAAAAATAACATATTCCTTCCACTTGTCATAACCTTGTTATAATCTACTCATCAAAGTGGGCATTCTATTTTGGTTCTATTGGATCCAATGAAAGATGCCTTATGATGTGTCATAACATACATCATAATTTGGTCAACAATTGTAACTTCCCCTTACAACTCTTTTATGTGTCTAACACATTTTTATATTTCTTATGCAAATTTTAAAGAGGTCGCAATTTTTGATTTAGGAGGCCAATTGGACCTTTTTCTAATTGTAGAGCTTTAAGACACCTACACAACAACCACCCTTAAAAGTGTGTTGGACAACTCATGATATCTATTCTAGTCAAAAACCAACTCTATAGCCCAAAAAATGAGCTTTTCTATTTTCTATTCCAAAAATTGCACTTTTTATAATTTTATCATTAGGAGCAAGGTTGAGACACCTTTCCTATCATTCTCACTTTGTTCTATCTCATCATGCAGTGTTAAAATATATTGCTAAGTATGTAGCAAAAGATTGTTACGCGTTTCAATTAGCACCTCACGAGGTGCTTATTGGAAACGGACGGCTGTGCAAGTGTGTTAGTACATGCTCTTCGGATTATAGAGAGGAAGATCTCTCTTTGCTGATTTTCTACTGTAAAAAAGGGGTGTACTAAGATTTCCTATCTTTTTTACTCAGCGGTAGGACACAAGGGTGCATAAACCAATGCGCCGTAGCTAAGCTTTTTCTCTGGTTTCCGCAGATCTTAACTACGACTAACTAACTTCTAAACTATCCTACCTCCTCAAGATAAACAGAGCATGAGGGCGTAGGAGCGAAATGGTATGGTTGGATCACTTGAATCCTCCGTCTCAATGGAATATGGCCGAGGCTCTGAACCTTCGGATATATACCAAGATAGGGCTCGATACAAGCAAACACTCGTTACGGTAAACTGGATCTGAGACTTGCCAAGGAGGAGGAACCCCTATCCGAGGTATAGGCTTGGAAGCAGCTCACTGGAAACAACAAGGAACGATGGCCTTTCTAACAGGATTCCCGAGGAGGTGACGACACCTGTCCAAAGTCTAGGCTGCAAGAAAGATCATTAAACAACATCAAACGATAATGATTGATGACAAAATATCCAAGGAGGCGACGACACCTGTCCAAGGAGGAGATTGAAACAATGCACTATTTAAAAACAAGACTTTGAATAACTCAAATAATTAGATCAATCAAGCTTGCACCATCTGATTTATTCTTTAAGATTCTTCAAAGAATTACAAAGGTCGGGACAGCAAAGGCACGAAATCATGCACAATTGCGATCAACCAACGAACTCTCATCCAAGAGTGAACAGATATAAACAAGCGAACTCTGGCAACAGTGGCGCAGCAATTTTGCTAGCAAATAAAGGTTAAACAAATAAAGAACCTAAGGCTCTTATTTATAGGAACTCAAAGGAGTAGGCAACCCTAAAACCTCCTTGAGTTAACAAACAGTTCTTGCCAATCAGCAAGATATTATTCTATGTCTAAATGTAGGTGAGCAAACAGTTAACTGGAAATCTACTTCAGTTAACTGAAACTAAACAAAAGTCAAACTGGAAGTCTACCTCAGTTGACTGACGCCTAACTAAAAGTGAACTTATGTTACAAATGTGTCTCCAAATAGACATCCACCTTTTGAGGAAATCTGAGATCCACAAATCGTGGGAGTCAAATAGACATCCTAGATTAGTGGGATCTGACATGCATGATCTGTGGAGATCTGGAGTCAACTCGGAAAGGGGCATCAAGTTGACTTCAGTCGTATTTATTGCTACTTTGGAGGGTAGGACGTCCTTCTTGAGGTGTTTGACACCTCATCACCATTGGTCAACGGTGCTTTTGTTCATTTGTTGACTTCTTCATACGAAGACCGTTACATGTCTGTCAATCGTCAGCTTACCGCTTGTCAGCAACTTGATGTATGTATCTCCTTCATTCTGCTTCCCTTAGGAGGGTTACTCCTTTTCTTTTTGTCTATGTTTCCACTTTGGCGTGGAAGGTAGTGTAGTATTAACCGATGGCGGCTCTGTGTTGGGAATGACTACCTTCCGCGTTCTTTTGCAGCTTGGACGTTTTCCTTGATCTTTCTCAATGGAAGAATGTCGTGTGATGAAACCGCGAAGCTTGACGATGAAACCGCGAAGCTTGACCACGATCACTCCAAACGTGAGAAATGCACATGAACTTGCTGCATGTGTAAAATTCCAACAGGTACAATCCTCTAAACTGGCCTTGGAAGGCAATCAGATATACGAGGTGAAACTATTATGGAACCTATGGACTTGTTTCTATGCTTGTCAATCTGGCTAGATTGACCTCTGGGTGTGCCTGACGTAGATCGGTGCCAGCCGTTTTCAGAAAATCATGGAGTAAGACCATTTTGGTCTTGTATTCGTCTTGGGAGAACTGCGTTCTGAAAACCTTGAAGATTGACTGTGCACACGATGCTGCTCGGACAACTTTTTCTGGAACTGCTAAAAATAGCCTTGCCGAGGGTAATTTTTACGAAATATTCTAAGACATGGGTTTTGTTGAGAATAATTCTCTAAACAAACCCAGATCGTCAGAAATTCGAAAAAATGAGTTTTTCTATGACATGCAAGAGCCCTTCGGTGGCAGAGGCAGCAGGGGCACCAGAAAGTGATTTTTCTCGGAAAAATCTAACACATGGGTTTTGTTCGTGCTTCAAAGCCAAACAAACCCAGTTTGTCTGTTTTTCAATATTATGACTTTTTCCGGAAACCCTAAAAAATAGGGGCAACAGGGCTACTTTTTCTGGAAAAATCCAACATGTGGGTTTTGTTG
>CM021109.1:587449460-587567108 GCA_007115665.2 Sequoiadendron giganteum
TGTAGAAACCCCTTGTTCCCCCGGTTTCCGATATTGTCTGTTTTCTGAAGTTTTTGATTTTTTTTGTGGTTTTTAGGTTTTTTTGCATGAAATTGAGAAATTGCGATTTTGATAATAAATGATATAAAATCTAGATAAAATGCTAAACGGACGATATAAATAGGAAATGCAAGTTCTATTGAAGGCGCATCTTTTATTGCTCAGATAGAATCAATACAATAATGATCTGGTAGCATGCAATAAAGAAATAGCAATATTTTATTGAAATAACCTGGTAATCAGCAACTGGTAATAATTGGTATGGCTGCGAATGAGCTCTTTCTCCCTCCTTCTGAAGATCCAGATTAGTGCCTGTGATATAGGCGCCCAAGATGGAAGTGACAGACTGATCCCAAGTTAGGCGTTTTGCCTCAAGGAGAAGATACGTCCTTTTTGAAGGTAGTACGGCCTGGTACAGAAAGGTACGGCCTGATACACAGCAGCAATAAATAAAATGTACGGCCCTAAGGAGAATCTCCAGGTTTGATGAATATAGGCGCCTCTGTGCAATAACCTCTGTTGGATGAAGTGCTAATCAAAACCCCTGAGTATTTATTAACTGTGATGCTCTGCAACTTCCTCTGAGTGAAGAAATTCCTCTGCTGGCAATAAATCAGGTGATATCTCACACCCTCTGAACTGCTTTCAATGGAGATGGCTCGTTCCCCAATGAATTCGAGTTTCAAACCCTAAGGTTCTGTGCTCAGACAAAACTTGACCAATTTCAATATCAATAATCACATAATGGCTCCATTTCCAATGCAAATGGCTTATACACTTGAAAAGTGCGATTGCCTTAAGAATAGGGAATATTAAAATAGTTCGAACCTGTACTTTTAATTTTTCAATAGTCCTCAGCCAAATTTTTATAATAAAATATAATCGCCAATTTGGCCCCCTTTCATGATGGGCGACCCCTTTATCAAAATCACTTAAGTTATAATTAAGTATTATAACTTTATATTATAATCCCCAATTAATTAATATTTAATCAATTCAATTAAATATTAATATCTCTCTCATTATTCATCCGATGTCCGATCCGTCTGAAGCTGATGTACACTGAAGTGATTCTGAACACCAACAATCCATACTGCTAAAAATAGCAGGGGTCCCACGCTGACTGCCAATAAATGCTAAAAATAGCAATTTATGCAAGACGTGTCCGAACGAGCCCGAACGAAAGCCAACTGATCAACAACTGCCAACTGAAGCTGAGCCAAGCTCCAACATGACCCTCTATCCAGTCTATCAGCCTACGAGGGTCGCATGATAGGCTAATCCTGTGCTCGGAGAGATGTCAACCAGAAGGGGACATGACAAATAACATTAAGGCAATCAAAATGCACGTGCAACAAAAAGTTAAAGAAAGCATGTGGGCTAGAGAGTTATCAAGGAAAATGGAGTATTACATCAAACATTTTAATCCTTCATATGATGATACTCAAAAAGCATATATAGGTGCGGAAATAAAATGGAAAGCGAAAATGTTAATAGCTCAGCTAAGAACTAGTTTGCACCAGCTGAGATGTGAAACTGGTAGATGGACGACACCTAAAGAAGATTGGGCTGATAGGATATGTAGGTTTTGTTCGTTAGGGCTTGTAGAGACAGAGTGACATTTCATCATGGAATGTCCAGCCTACATGGATATTCGGGTCAATTATATCGAGATTTTAAATGTGGACACTTTATACAACTTATTCGAGGAAGAGAGAATATCGAAAAGTGCTGATTACTTGATAAAAATTCATAGTAAAAGATCCAAAATTCAGGGAAAGGGAGATCAAGTAATTGCTGGGCCGTGGTTTCTTGTTTGGGTTGTTGTGGTGTTCCGTTTTGCTGCCAATCCGTGGGTCCCATAGATTGTTTGACCTCGTGAACATTATTAAAAGTCTTCATTCATTCTGAGGATATTATATATATTGATATAATATTAAATAAAAAAATATATATTTATACACACTCCCCTATCTTACATGATTCCCACGCCTCTGCTGCCGCTGCCTGTTGCCGCCACTCCGAAGAAGATTGGAAAAAAAGGAAACGAAATATCTATATAAGACTAGTAGGTAAGACTCGCATTAACCACGCTCACTAAATTTTAAATAGGAACAAGATCAGATGCTACTATTGCCCGAACTGGAAATGTGAAGCCACTATACAGTAGTAAGTAATCCTGGCCAATGTGGACCCCCTGATGACCGACAAAACGATTCAGAACGGTCGAAAGATCATAGTTATTGTCAAATTACGGCCGAGAATATTTTCTTACAAAAAACATTAAAGCCACATAGAATTGCTGAAACGCCATAGCAAAGGAAGGGCGCAGATCATATGGAGACCATGGATCCACTGCCCAGCCCCAAATTATCCACACTAAACAACAACTTAAATTCCTCTTCAGCTGAAGAATTCCCTTCCATGGAACTGGGGACCATAGAGAATGAAAATGTTGCCAGCGATATTTGTGACGGGGCCGATCCTTCTCTGCCCTTACAATTACCGCAAACTCCCAAGGCAATCGATTATTTTCAGGTGAATTTAATTTCCTTCTTTTACCCTCTCTAATTTTAAAAAGTCAAATTATTTTGCTTTATCTTTCGAATTTATTTACAATTACTACAAACTTCCAAGGCAATCAATTTTTTTCAGGTGAATTAGAGTTCCTTATTTTATCCTTTCTATTTCAAAAAATAAAATTAGTTTACTTTATTTTTCGAATTTATTCTCGGTCTCATTTAAATCTTTTTCTAGTTTCCTAAATACAAAGGATTGTAGTGCAGGTTTTTCCTTGTATTGTATTGTACATAATTGCATAGATTGTAATTCGGCTGTAATAGAGCATGAAATTAATTTCCTTCTAGCATGCCCGCGATGCCTACTATTATAGTCTCCTTTCTGCTTTAATTCTGCTTTCTCCATGACACATGCATTAACTAGGATAAATGGCATCTCCTTTTGAATTATTTTTTCTTTAAAATACTGAACTTGGCATTTGGTTTTTAAAGTGACTGATTTTGGCATGAAAACATAGACTTGGGCACAATTTTGAGGTGGCAATGCCACCCAAAAAGTGCAACATAACTTTGATATATGTTTTGTTTTACTTAGGCACTTTTTAACTTAAAGGACTGCCAGTCATGTCAACTTTCAATTGGCATTGTCCTGTACAAATCCTGCCATCTTATGTTTTTTTCCTTGTCTTTACAACTGAGCACGGTTTCCTTGTCTCATTGTCATCCTTGGTCAAATCTTTTAATTGGTAATGCCATTGAAAAACTAAGTTTTCACTTGCTGGTTGTGTTCGAATCACCATTTTGGAATGGTGTTACCAATAAAAAAGCTGCGACTTGGTCTTTGTTTTAACTTGATTTCATACTTGGGGCATTTTCCCTTGAGGTTAGCCACTCGAGTACTCATATTTCCTTGGCATTGCCAGCTAAAAGATGTGATTTTACATAATTGATAATACTTAAACTCATTCTTGTCTTGTTGCGATTTTACCATCCCTTTGCCACTTTGGTCACCTTCGTTAATTGGCTCAAGCATCCATAAAGTGCAACAGTTAAATGCATTTCTTCTTCGGCGCACTTTCACCTCTTAGCCACTTTTTTGTCATTTTTGATTGGTTTGACTGCTGAATAAGTGTGACCCATTGTCATTTTACTTGGCCTTCAATTCTTTGGTAGGGTTTTGACTATTCTCACCAATTTTGAAGTAGATTTCTTGCTTGTTGGTGCCACTTGAAGATGTGCCACATCCTTGACACTCAGCCTCTTCTTGGTTAGGCCTGATTTCCTTAGCAATTTTGCCACTTTATGTAAGCATTAAATCAGATGACATTGCTCTTGTTGTATTCCTTTATCCTTGCCATTTGCTGTCTTGTGTTGATAATGCTTCTTGAAGGAGATGCTGAAATAGTTCCATTTGCTAACTCTAGTGATCTTGGATTCCACTTAGTGATTGCCATCTCCTCATTCCATTGCTAGAGCTATCATCAATCAATAAACATTTTCAACTTGGAAAGCTCAATCTTGGTCAACCTTCAAAACTTGTCAGTGGAAAAACAAGAGTAAGGCAAAACCATTTCGCAACTTGACACAAGATAAATTTAGCTAGCAATTGACAATACAACAAGAAAGAATTGACTATAGGCAAATTTTTGTAGGGGTATCAACAATGTACCAACAAATACTAAATAACTAAACCCCAACACTAGAAATTTAGAATGAAGGCACAAAATCTTTAGGAAAATTGTGATAGACTTGTGAAATTTAGTTGATATGTTCACTAAACTTGATCAATCCTCACTCCCAAATGCCTACAAACAAATGCTCAATGCTCCAATATGTTGAAAAGCTCAAATACTCAAAAAATGATGCAAATATAATGAAAATGAGTGTTTTTTGGGCCAAACTAATATATTTTTGTGGCCGAATGAGTTTTTGAGTCAAAGTCACAAGTCTTTGCTTGGTTTTTGAGTGGATTTTGGTGGGTACTTGCCAAAAATTCAGCAGCAAGTTACTTGCCGAGTAGTTTCAACTCGTGAGTACTCACAAGGTAGGAAATAATTGCATGGTTTTTAAATTGAAGCACAATAATCAAGTAAATACAATAGGATATGACCTCCTTGTCTCTATTTGTTAGTGTATTTAAGTTTAACTTAGGGTAATTACTCCGGGTGGTTTTTCCCGTAGAGTAGTTTTCTTACCCGTTTGATGTTTTCACGGCTTTAAAAGCCTGTACCATATGTAATTTATGCATCTCATTTTATTCACTCTCTTTCTTGGTGAAATAGCCTGTGTGCTTCTCTCATGCATTCGTGAACGTATTTTCTGCAGATGGTGCTCTTGGGAGGTGGATGACACCAACATGGTATCAGAGCCAACCATAATGCTCTCCTTCCTGAGAGTTTTCATCAGAGAGTTTTGAGATCATTATTTTCTAAATACATTCAAAAGAATGTTCATCTTTTTATTATTTCTGCTCATTTTTCGATTTTCCTGTTGATTGGAAAAGGCGTGCTGGCAGTCAAGTGTTTTTTTCTCTGAGGCCAATTTGCTATTGAGAAAGGAGGGCCCGAAATCGCTGTGATTGGAGGCATTTATAATCTCATCTGCAATCCACAATTAACTTACTTGAAAGTGGCGTTTGAAGCAGATTTTGGTGGCTGCAAATTTTTGAAATGCCACAATTTTCTCTATTGAAGAGTAGAATCTCTAAAGGAGGAGGCAGACGTTTTTTTTCTGGCTTCAAATTTTGGATTTTCACTCTCGATTGAAGGCACCCCTTGTGAAGGCTTCACTTGCAATTCGATGTGGGTTGCTTGAAGTCAAATTGCTTTGTTTCTTTCAACAAGTTTCATTGGAGGCTCAAGAGGTTGGTGACGCCAAGCAAGTGGATAGGACTCCTAGAGATGGCGCCGATTGGAAGAGTGCATTTTTTGGCATTTTTGATAAAATTTTGAAAGTGTAAATTTCATCATGTGGTGCAATTTTCTGTGGAAGGGGCAATCTTGCACAAGAGATTGTTTGTAACTATTTCGGGTTTCGCATATTCTGTAATTGAAGGCCTGATTTTCAACGAGAGGCCTGATTCTGTTGTCCAGAGGCTCGATTTTGTGGTAAAGGGGGCGATTTTTCCTATTGAAGATGTTTTTTTTGTAGTCACTGGGAGGTTTTGAAGCTACGTGCACATTGAGGGGCGATTTTACTCACAAAGGCATGATTTGCCTTTTGGAGGTGCCATTTTTTGATCCTTGAGGCACGTTTTCTTAATCTGTGTCCGATTTACGCAATTAGAAGAGGACACAATTTTTTGTTGTTGGGTGTGATTCATTGAATGTCCGAATTCCTTGTTAAGAGGGGGCGTTCATTTTCTTGTTGGTGGTTTTCTGCTAACAGAAGGCATCAATCATCTATTTTGCCTGATTTTGAATTAAAGAGTGCACGTTTTAAATTTGATTGAAGCCTATTCTTTTTTTTGCAAGAGCCATATTCATCCCTTTTAGGCCAAGCATCATCAGAGTCATGATTCTGTTGTTGAGAGGATAGAAATTTCCTTTTGATGGCTGCGTTTCAACCTTGGCAGGTTGCGGCCATACTCTCTTTGTTGTTGGAGTTCTTTTTGTTGCAAAAGTGATTGCTAGCATTGGAGTTTTCTTTCTGTTTGGAGGCCCGATTTTGTGCTGGGAAGTGCCATTTGCATCCATAGCTAGGGTTTCTTTTTTTTTGGGGTGAAAAATTCATTGTTTTTTAACTTGGGTGCAAACAATAATCCCACATTGGTTGCCTCTAGTTTTTTTTGGCCATTTAAATACCCTCTGTTTCATTTTGATGGTGTGAGCCAAGGCTCACGTGGAGTTTTCGGCAATCTCTCGCAGGTGCAAAGTTGATTTGTTCTACTTGTGTGGACATTGGTGTGCTCAGAGGAGTTGCTTGGTGATTTGGCATGAGAACCTAGTAAGGTGCTTAATTTTTTTGCTTAGTTTTTTTCAGATTCTTAGCCCTTTTTTGCATTATTGCTTCCTGATAATTTTGGGAAGGCTTCATTTGAAGTATTTGGGAGTTTTTAATTATTGTTGAAGGTTAATGTGTTTGTATTCTTAGAGATTTGTCATAGTTCATTATGGGGTTTTCATTTCATCCTACTGTGATTATGTTGAAAAGGGGAAACTATAAACAATGGAGAGATGGTATCATAAAACATCTCAGATGGCTTCATTTGTTGCCACATTTATATAATCTTGTTCCCCTTCCTGGTATTGATAGTAAGAAATTTGCATGGAATTGCAAAAGGGATCATGTCCTAGGAGTTATTGCAATGCATATTGATGATGCCACTTTGAATGCTATTGATCATTTTGAGTGTCCTCATATTCTTTGGACTAAAATTTGGGAAATACATGGAGATCCTGATACTCAGCTATACCCAGATGATCCTGTTTTAGATTGTCTTGCGCCTCTTCATTTTTGAGATAGGATACCCTATGATCATGCTATTATGCAGGAGTTTGAAGTTTTGCAATACTTTGAATCTTCAAATGAGGATGACGATGGTTCTTCAGATGCTCCTTCTTCTCCATCAGGGATAGTTGATGTACCTTCACCTTCAGTGATTCATTGTGCGGAGTCATTGATTGAGGCTCCTATCCATAGTTTACATACTCTCCGATTACTCTCCGAGTAGCCGAGTAATCTCCAAAACATTTGCATGCCAAGTAATTTATGCTTTTACTCACGGGTAGTATGCAGATGGGTTTTCTCTCGTCAAATTATCGAGTAATCGCCAGTAGCTCGCAAAAAACCCACAAACTTGGCATGTTTGTGTGTGTATATGCTTGCAAACTTGGCATCTTGTGTATGTTTATAGATATGTATGTGTGCAGAGTGCAGTCTTGAGTATACACATACATAAATATCCACACATTTGCCGAGTATTTGTCTAGTATTTGCCGAGTTTTTCTCATTTCAAAATTTTTGGGCTTGTCGAGTACTCTCCAATTCCATGTATGTAAACAATGCTCCTATCATTCCTGTTCAATAGGACCATTCATCTTGTGTTGATGATTCATTGAGCACATCCAGTGATTCATCACGACAAGTATTTCATTGTCTTCTTGATTGGAATTCGTATTTGTTGGACATTGGTTCATTGTTCGTGGAATCTCACATTTCTGACTTGGAAGACACATTTGAGGGTATATCTCTCCTATTTGATGATAGTTATGGTACAACTGTTGTCATTCCATCTCAATCTCTGGAGAATATTCAGGATCAGTTTCCAGTGGTACCTTGTTTGTCACCTCCTATTGTGATTGGTCATGTTCCTGATTGGTTTGTGACATCATCTTCCAAGGTCTTGGTGACACATGAGCAGATTTCAGAGACATCATCATACATTTTCATGCTTCTTTCTTTCAATTCCTATCTGGAATGGGAAGCATACCTGCATTTGTACTTGGTTTTGTTTCTTCCAAAAGCGAGACAAGTTGTTTGTTGACATTGGATCATGTTTGTCTTTAGGCACTTACCATTTTTGCAGGCGATTACACATTGTGGGGGGGATATATAGTCTCTCTCTTTCCCTCTTATGGGGGGGCTATTGATTGTATATACATGTGTTGGACTCAAGGGAACACTGAGAGGGGGGGCGGGGGCGTGAATCAGTGTTCTGCAAATCTTATCTTCATTAATATGATATTAAAACCATTTCAGTATTCAACCAAAGGAAAGATGCAAACACAAATCGTCCACAACACCATAATTCAAGGATTTTTGCGTGGAAACCCTGTTAGGGGAAAAACCATGGTGGAGGTTAATCCACAATTTGAGTACTCAAATATAAGTTTTACAAAAGAGAATGCACTTGCATTCAGGCACACTCTTTAGAGCTCACTGCTCAAAAGGGAAGGCTCATTGCCTTACAAAAGTTCAGATTAAAACCATCTAAAGGTTGAACTGAAATAGTAGCATCTACTTATGCTAGGTTACAGTTCTGGTTAGGCTCATAGATTAGATTCCTTTGTTTGATTCTGCACTTCGCTCTGCTCTTTTTTGCTCTTTGCATCACACATAGATAAATTCACACTATTACTCTTCTAAATTTCGCACCTCACACTGATATACTTCGCATTCCACACATTCGCTATATCAAAATGATAAAACCGATCTCATATATATATATATCCGCTATCAAGGATTTGATCATTCATATGTTAGCTTCATAAAACATAAAATTCTTTTCAACTGTCGGCTAGATCATTAATTAAATCTTTATGCGTACCATCCATAGTCGGCCATAACATAGTAGGGACCCAAATAAACATATTTGAACACAAAAACATTTAATCAATTGCTCCTTATACATCCGCAATTACTATATTCGCCAAGTCGGCCTTCTAGCACAGATAACCAAAAGATTAGTGCACCGGATCTCCTAGATCGTACACCAGTGAATGCGCATCAAGATACTCCTTGAGTAAGGTAATACAAATATCATCAAACCTTTCTCTGAGATTCACAACCCAAAATAATAGTCCGGTGAGGTAATTGGATCGATATCTTTTGCCTTTAACCGGATGCCCTGTTCTTCATTCTGTTCTGCCTGTATAGACCAAAACTAGACTGTAGACCGGATGAATGACTTGGGTTGCCATCAATGACAACACTAGAAGCCATATGCCAACAATATGATGTATGTAGTTTTTGGGGGGTGTGATTGAGTCCTCCATCCATGCATCATTTTTGTTTTTGGAGAGGGGTTTTTTCCCATAGGATTTTTCTCCTTCTCTCCGGTTGTGAGAGATTTCTTTTTGCATTGTAAATGGGTACCTAACATGGCTGTGTAGCCGGGACCCATATTGCATTTTTGCATCTTCATTCTCCCTAAGTTTGCACTTAAGGCGGGTGTTAGTGTATTTAAGTTTAACTTAGGGTAATTACTTCGGGTGGTTTTTCTCGTAGAATAGTTTTCTTACCCATTTGATGTTTTCACGGCTTTAAAAGCCTGTACCATATGTAATTTATGCATCTCATTTTATTCACTCTCTTTCTTGGTGAAATAGCCTGTGTGCTTCTCTGATGCATTTGTGATGGTATTTTTTGCAAATGGTGCTCTTGGGAGGTGGATGACACCAACACTATCTAGAGATGCCATATGATTCCAACATTGTTCATAGTCTTCCCCATGTAGCATGCTCTTGGGTCACAACCTTGACTACACATAGTCTCTCAAATAAGGTGGAGGGCCCATAGCCCTTGTCATTCCTTTTGATTATTTAGGAGAATAGGTGAGAAGAAGATTGTAACCAATCTGATCACCCTATTTCTATGAGTAGTTGTTTCAGGAATTTGAATGGATTGGATGAGGCCTCCATAAGCCCCATCGTTCCATCCGATTTGCTAAACAACTAGACCATGAAGAAACAACGCGATCTAAAAACAATTCATACAAAAAATGGATACTTGAACATATATACATAACACAATATGGGTTGCACACATGCTTCATCATAGATTCCACAAGCTCAAGTTTAGTCATGCCAAAAGGCTATAGGACAAAGAAAGAGATACACACAATGAGCCACTTGTCAACTCTAGCTGTAGGAAAAATTATATCATGTTTATTCAATATCGAGTATTTCAAAATTGGTATTCAAACTTTGACTAGCAATGCCACTAGAAATAATTTGGCACTTAATCTTCAAAGTTCATATTACAATGTAGATCCGATTCACTACTTGGGTTTTGTCTTACCCTAGTTTTCATTGCCCAAGTCATATGTCCTCATTACTTAGGGTTTTCAAGAATTGACAATTCATCAAGACAACTATATAAAGGAATGGAGTCCACACCAACACATATCTAAGTAAGGTCAATCATGCCAAAACGCTCATATCCCCGTTTCCTCTTAGTACATGTAATGTCCCCAATTTCCAAATAGTCATCATTGAGTTAACTTAATTAATTAAATATTAAATTGTCCTAAAATAATATTTGTGGATGCTTATATTTAATTAATTAATAAAATGTTAAAGTGACTTTATTAAATAATATGCTCAAATATTAAATAAGGTTACTTTATGTTGGCAAAATATTTAATATTTAAATATTAAAAAGGTGGTGGACTATAAAAGGTGGTAAAACGAATTCATTGAGTTATTTTTTTGGAATATTTATTATCAGAAATTTGGAGAGCTTGGATTTTAGGAGCTTGAGGACGAAAACCCTTGGGTTTGGAGGATTGGACGAAAACCCAAATCCTTCTACAGGCAGATTCACCTTGGAATTCGCACAAAGTTTCAAAGTAGTTTGGTAGATTGTTCGAAATTTGTGAAGTCTTCAATGAAGACAAATTTCAGAGAATAGTTTTATTTCAAAAGATGAAGTTCTTCGAAATATTTAGGGTTTCATTTGGTATCTAGTTGAAGGTTGTTTGAATAAATGTGTTCAGGTACATTTTATGAATTAGTTATTGCTATGTCTCAGAATGAGTACAGTATTATTATTTTAGTGTTGAAGGGTCGATACCATCCTGGGCGGTGTAACCAACTTAGTTAATGATTCCATATATATCAGAACTTTAAAAGAGCTCAATGTTTTGAAGATTGCCAAATATTATTATTTGAAATAGGGTCAAGATTTGTGTTGTCATCATCTCCACATCAGAAAGAGGTCATGCCAACTAGATTCCCAATATTATAAGCGCCAACCATGGTGTTTGAGTATTTGGGCTATTGTAATTTCAACGCCACAATTTTGGATTCATGAATGGATGCATAAGTCACGAGTGAATGAATGCGATTAGTATGGAGTGAATGAATGCAGCTAGCGCGGAACATCACTGCCACTTCTACGTTAGCATTAAGGGAGCGCCCAACCAGGTATGAAGACCCTATGATACCTTGATAAAGGTTGGATCAGATTCACAAATTATTTACATGGTTGTGTATCAAGAAATAGGGACAAGTCACTATTAAAGGGAGGTGTATAAAGAAATAAGGAGTCGTGCATTCATTGAGCCATTTGCGGTTCCATTGAGGTCATATACACTTACAAAGTCACTCCAAACAGGTTGCGAGGGAAGAAAGACTAAGTCGTTGAACACTTGAGCATTGAATCATAGCTTCAAAATACTTTTACCATATTGTTGCTATGACAGACTATTACTGATGAGCAAATGAAGGTCAGATCTGAGTTGATTACTTCACAGTTTGCATCGGGTTTATTCTAAATAAACTTCTTTACTTATCAGCGAAGTATATGAATGAAATATCTTATGATTAGTGTCACCATTGTTCTGTTCCACTATTTGTCATATTCATTTTCACTATCTATATGTATACAAGTTTCACTCTATAACAAATTTGCAAACAAAGAAACCAAAACATCTCAGTTCAACAACATTCATAATGAACAATAACGATTGCTGCAACAAAGGTACAATGAAAAACTCAAAGTATACAATTGTGTGATAAAATATCTATCCTTAAACTTGAAGAAAGAGGTGATCTTTGAGTCAGGTTTAGCAAGGGATTTTATAGTGGTATCAAAGCCAAAATCCTGCCAGCCTGGAGGGTTATGTACACCAGTAACAGGGCTAGACATTACATTGAAAGAGAACAAAAGCGTAGACAATTTCAGTTTGCAGAACCTTATCTGGAAGAGGATACATTCTCAACTGCTTTAGCAGCAAGGCAACTGCTCAAATTTACACATAACAGTGGGAAAATGGTAGGTTCAAGTAGTGAGAGTCCTTGGGATGGGACAAATAGAAGAGATAATGACAGTGCTCAAAATATATTGAATGACATAGCTAGGGGGCAGCAGCAGATGATTCAACAATTTATGCAAACCCAATAGTAATTAATCACAACCATTGGTTAGATGTCTCAGGACATGAATTCTCTAATGGTGAATCAAAATGCTATAGGTGAAGGTAGCAATGCAGGTAATGATATTCCATGAGGTGTCAGTACAGTTGGGTCACATAGACCTTTTTAGCCTACTTTCACACCTAGGGAGGAGGAAGAAGCCCCATAGGAAGAGGAACAACCATTGGTTGATGAGGTATTGGTGGTTTATGATGAGTACCAAACACGTCCTTATGTAGTTAGAAACAAAATAACATTGAACCAATACATGAATCAGCGTAAGGATAGGAGGAGAACACAACAAGAGTAGAGACCTCGAGGCCCACATAGGGAGTATAAGCACGCTTTAAGCAAACTCACTCTTCCTAACTTTGATGGTAGTGGAAAAAGCAAAGCTCGACACGTGTTTGGATACATAAGTTGGACACATTCTTAAGGCTCAAACCCACGTCGGAAGCAAAAGCAATTAAATTTGCAACATTACATTTGGAGGGACTTGCATACGATTGGTGGCATCATGGTTTGGTGACACAAAACCATGCATTAATTCAGTCCTATGATGAGTTTAGTAACAAATTAATTGCTCTATTCGATAGGAAGGATGTGGAGGTGCACTTCTGGGAGTTGGCAATGATTAGATAGTAGGAGGATGTTGACAGTTACATCAATGAGTTTAAGAAGGTGGCTGTTATGGTTCATGACATGTCAAAGAGGAGAGTAGTAATGCTGTTCACTAAAGGTTTACATCATAATTTGAGAGGCTTGGTGAAGGCTTTCAAGCCTAATACTCGGATGCCAACTAGATGGCGCTTGACCTTGAGACTACACATCCTACACAATCCTAAAAGAAGAGTTTCAAAGCTAATATGCCAAAACACAAACCAGATGGGAGAACTCTCAATTAGCCTAATCCTACGGTATCTAAGATGGATTTTGAAACAAGGATTGAATTGTGTAGGAAGAAGTTATGCTTCACTTGCAAGGAACCGTGGGAATCCGATCACAGGTGCCTTGGGAAAGGCAAAGTGCATTAGATAGAGGTTATCTTTAATATTGATGAGGAGGTTGTAGACATGAGCTTAGAAAGTGAAAATGAGGAGCAGTCACTAGAGCATGATGATACTAATACAAAAGGTTTGTGGCATGGAACTATTGCTTCATCATCAGGGGTTCCTAAGTACCACCCTTTTAGAGTGAGGGGAGTTTTGAGTGGACAACGGGTTACCTGTTTGGTGTACAGTGGGGCGACTCATAATTTCATTGTTGAGGGTCTAGTGGTGAAGAGAGGATTGCAGGTTGAGGACTTTCTAGGATTTAGTGTCATGATGGCTAATGGTTTCAAAATCAGTTGCACTAGGAAGGTTCCGCAATTGAGCATTCAGTTGAATGACTATATAGTAATTGACGACTTCTACGTGATCAGGATTGGTGAGATCGATGTTGTCTTGGGAATCTAGTGGTTGCATTCACTTGGCAAATACAGTCAGGATTTTCAGATGATGGAGTTGGAGTTTATGTCGGATGGGATGAAGATAGTGTTGAGAGCTTTGGCAGATGGGGCGTCGAAGGTAGTGACAACAATGAAAATGGAGGCTTTGTTTGGATGTGGTGAGGTTGCAAGGACAACTCCATAGTTTATGATTTCCAAATCTTCTTCGAGTGATGACAGGAAATACTAGGTGGATGATAGTGGTGAGAGTCACTATCTTGTGGATATTCTAGATTTAAGAGCCAAGTATGGGATGGCATTGGGGAATCCAAGGCTCACACAAGGCATGCCATTTCAGGATGGGATTATTATTCCTTGCTTCTTGAGGACAACACTTCATATCTTATTGGAAGGACTCAAGGTGAGAATTTTCAGATTTGGTTCAAGGATTTTCATCTCACATAGAGATGTCTGGTGGCTCTCCAATATTGCTGAGCATAAAATTTTCAGATTTGGCATTGATGACTGTAGCTGATTACTTGGGGTTGTGTGCATGAAATTGTCACTTTAGTATGTGGAGTTTGAGTGACAATGCTTTTGAGACTTTGGATCCATGGATTTGCATGACTGTGAGAGTGCTTCACAAGGTAAAGCAGGGAGTTAGAATTGTGATTTTGGTTGTATCAAAGTGGAGCAGCGAATTTGTGGTGGAGCATTGATAAGATTGATATGAAATCTTGGTAATTGGTCATGGTATACATATATAGATTGCTTGGGGACAACCAATCTTCGGGAAGGGAGGAGTGTAATGTCCCTGATTTCCGAATAGTCACCATTGAGTTAACTTAATTGATTAAATATTAAATTGTTATAAAATAATACTTGTGGACGTTTATATTTAATTAATTAATAAAACATTAAAGCGACTTTATTAAATAATATGCTCAAATATTAAATAAGGTTACTTTACGTTGGTAAAATATTTAATATTTAAATATTAAAAAGGTGGTGGACTATAAAAGGTGGTAAAAGGAATTCATTAAGAGTTTTTTTTGGAAAATTTATTATCGGGAATTTGGAGAGCTTGGCTTTCAGGAGCTTTAGAATGAAAACCCTCGGGTTCGGAGGATTGGATGAAAACCCAAATCCTTCTATAGGTGGATTCATCTTGGAATTCACACAAAGTTTCAAAGTG
Source organism: Sequoiadendron giganteum (assembly GCA_007115665.2). Classification (NCBI taxonomy): domain Eukaryota; kingdom Viridiplantae; phylum Streptophyta; class Pinopsida; order Cupressales; family Cupressaceae; genus Sequoiadendron; species Sequoiadendron giganteum. The sequence goes on from CM021109.1 coordinate 587,464,500, forward strand.
GTTTGACAGATGGTTCAAAATTTGTTTAGTCTTCAGTGGAGATAAATTTTAGAGAATAGTTTTATTTCAGAAGATGAAGTTCTTCAGAATATTTAGCGTTTCATTTGGTGTCTAGTTGAAGGTTGTCTAAAATAATCACTCTAAATAAATGTGTTCAGGTACATTTTATGAATTAGTTATTGCTATGTCTCAGAATGAGTACAGTATTATTATTTAGTGTTGAAGGTTCGATACCATCTTGGGCGGTGCAACCAGCTTAGTTAATGATTCCATATATATCAGAACTTTTAAAGAGCTCAATGTTTTGAAGATTGCCAAATATTATTGTCATTTGAAATAGGGTTGATATTTGTGTTGTCATTGGCTCCACATCAAAAATGGTTTGTGACAGCTTGAAGAAGTGCCGACTCTTTAGTAGCTAGATTCCCAATATTATAAGCGCCAACCATGGTGTTTGAGTAATCGGGCTATTGTAATTTCAATGCCACAATTTTGGATTCACGAATGGACGCCTAAGTCGTGAGTGATACAAAGGGGAGTGATTCAATAAATAAATACTAAAGTCTTTACTACTGCTGCCTTAGGAGAATTGATGTGGAGTGAATGTATGCGATTAGTATTGAGTGAATGAATGCAGCTAGTGTGGAACAGCACCGACACTTCTATGTTAGCATTAAGGGAGCACCCAACCAGGTATGAAGATCCCGCGGTACCTTGATAAAGGTTGGATCAAATTTGCAAATTATTTACAAGGTGGCGTATCAAGAAAGAGGGATGAGTCACTATTAAAGGGAGGTGTATAAAGAAATAAGGAGGAGTCGTGCATTCATTGAGCCATTTGTGGTCCGATTGAGGTCGTATACACTTACAAAGTCACTCCAAACAGGTCACAAGGGAAGAAAGATTAAGTTGTTGAACACGTGAGCATTGAATCATAGCTTCAGAATACTTCTGCTATATTGCTGCTACGGTAGACTATTGCCAGTGAGCAAATAAAGGTCAGACCTGAGTTGATTACCTCACAGTTTGCATCAGGTTTATTCTAAATAATCTTCTTTACTTATCAGAAAAGTATATGAATGAAATGTCTTATGATTAGTGTCAACATTGTTCTGTTCCACTTTTTGTCATATTCATTTTCACTATCTATATGTATATGAGTTTCACTCTGCAACAAATCTGCAAACAAAGAAACCGAAACATCTCAGTTCACCAACATTCAGATTGAAAAATAAAGATTGCTGTAACAAAGGTACCATGCAAAACTCAAAGTATACAACTGTGTGATAAAATATCTATCCTTAAACTTGAAGGAAGAGGTTATCTTTGAAGGAAGAGGTTTATCAAGGGATTTTACAGTACGCTTGACAAGAGTAACTCAAGTTCTGCTCCTTAGTCCATAGGGATTGCAAATAAAGAACCAAAAGAGCCAAATATAAAGATCTTCATACTGCTGCTACGACCAAGTCTATTGAAAATAAGGTTGAGTTTAGTCAATCATATGATCACAACTTATGGACTAGGTTAGCTGATAACATCCAAGCCAATCACTCTTACAAATCTTACACGGGAAAAACCCATTTTTTCTACCCAATCTTTAAAAAATAAAAATAAACAGACCGGGTTTTCATTCACAAAAGCATCCAGCAGTTGAATAATATGGACCTCAAGAGTTACTGAGAAGGCACAAAAATCAACTGGCAACATCATTGTATAAATTACCACCTTGAACATGATAAACCAACCATAATACAAGCCATAAGTACCACCTTGGCAAAATAGGTGAATAAAACGATGGTCTCAACCCTCAAGTTTGGTTCATAGAATGGTATTATATCATGCAGACCTGATTGGTTGCTCTTTACAGGGTCTTCTTTCATTGTCTCGAGGTCTCAATAACACTTAATACATTCTTTGAAAACAATGATGAATACACATAGAAGAAAGGGTATCACAGCTTTTTCAAACGATTGAACAAATACAAGTACCGTATGGAGACTCATCATACCAGAAAAGTAATTTAACAAACTTCAACAATCATTCAATGCTGCTCAGCTAAGATATGAGAAACATTTGATGCATTCTCAAATAGTATGAGAGCTTCGGATAAGATTTAGCTGTATGTTTCCCCTTTGTGGCCTTCCAGTCGAGAACAAAGACAATTCCAATCTAAAATACCCACAGAGGAACCCCTATATCCCTCATATTTACTGTCTTTAAAAGCCAATAATAGCTGCAAAGGTCCACTACTTCCTTCCCTTGATTCCCACTAGCATGTACCTCAATGTAATGGAATGCAACATGCTTCTCATGGTGGTAACCACCTCAGGGCTTTGCCCTCAACAAGCATTACCATCGCAATAAAATTCTAGGTTTTTCTGAAACAATATCATTCATTCCTGTTACTCTTCACAGTACTCAAGAATAGAAGATGCTCATAAATGCAAAATGCGATGTTTGGTACCAAAATCCCACAACCTCTTTTCATTGTTTTATCAAACCTTTTTCAAATATTTGAATCTCTGGTTGTTGCTTTTTCCATTGTTTAGCTTAAAACAAATTTCATTCACAGGGTTATAGATATTTAGTATGGGGTCAAGACACACACACACACACACACACACAGATCCCTTCTAAGTATAATCAGGTTTTCCTCCAAACGACAAAATGATGACTATAACGACAAGATGACACCCAAATGATATTGATGGAGATGATTAAAAACATCAAGAGTATCAACAGAAATGACCAAAACAACTTGTCTAACAAGTAGTAAAATAAAGTACCATACAAATATGCTGGCCAACACGTGGTGAACAACAAACATTAACTCACACAGACAACCTTAGTGAAGAATGACACAAACAACATATTGTACTTGTTTAGTTTTTGGCATAAATAAAAATCTTAGAAATATTGTCACAGCCAAATCCAAATCAGCTGTAACAAAATCAGTCAAAAGGACATAATAACATTTCTTATCAAATGCTAAATAGTAAATAATCAAAACTCTTAATAAATCATTAATCGACAGCTGTCCATGGTCTTAGTACAATTATTACAAAAATAATTATAATGATTTAAATGGAATCTATTAGGGGTACTACACACACATAAGCATATAGAAAAGACTCACTGAAATAAATAACATTCACAAGATACTGTACAAGAGCTAGAACATGAGGAAACAGACAACTATCTATTAGCAAAAGAAGTGGAACAGAATTCCTGCCTTACAATTTCACAATTTGCTCTCACCAAAGAGAAAAATGAGCCTTGAAAGGCTTTTAATAACATGCGTAAGTGGTTAGTGCACATTCTATTTTTTTTCCATTCTCGAGGTTCTGCTTAAGGTGGGTTAATGGCCAGTACAGAAATACAGAATTAATTTCTCTTAATTTACAAGATTAAACAAAATTACAATAATTGCAGTCATCCATAATGCTCATAGTTGGCAACAGGCAATCCTGATAACCCAGTTTTTCACCTAATCATAGAAGGAATCATCCCAATCTTGCAAATTGTAAAAGCTCAATAGACTCACATATGCATACTTCATAGAGGGGGTTTCCATACCCAATTTTGGTTTGAAATCTTTGCCAACCATTAGCAACACACCAAACCAAATTAGTTTCTTGTTTGTTATTTTATGAGTTATGTGGAATGTTTTTTCTTGACAACTCTGGTGGTGTTTTCTTAGAAGTTTTTAGATAAAAAGAAAAAGCTACCTATTGTCCAATGGTTTCTTAGAACATATGGGACTCACTATCTACTTTCTTCTGCTACCCAGAGGAGGACTAATTTTCAGATGTACTATATACAATGAGATACTGGGGAGATACTATTGCTTGTACAAGGACGCTGGCGGCTCACTATCCACTTTTTTCTGCTAGTCAGATTAGTGGTGCTTGGCTCTTTTCTTGAGGGAGGTTGTCACCATTAAGGTGTTGGCCTTACATGGGACATTTAGGTCCACTAAATTGATCACCTAATTCTTTCAGCCCATTGCTGGCATTGGAGGCACTAGAAACCCTTAGAATTCCTTAGAGTTTCACATTGTTGATGATAGATTGGTGAGATGACATACTTTCTGCTTGCACTACCTCTGCATGCACTTGGACCAGGCATCTCACCTCTCTCACCCAAAGTATCACTTGAGTTGCCATGCTCTTGTTGTGTCTCCCTCTCAATTGAGGTTTTCATATTCAGGTCTGTGTCATCAGCTTCTTTCCTACCTTTAGTAGTATGGTACTATGGGTGATGCTCTTTGTGCCTTCTCGGGGTCATCCAGTCAAGGCCTCTTAGCCTAGAGTATTGTACATGGGACATCATCTGATCATTTATTGGTGCTTACACAGTTATTGGTGAGTGTTTTGCTTCTTCTTCTAGTGGTCCAAATTAAACCCAATTTGCTTGTTCTAGCATTTTGGTGAACCGGGCTCTTTTTCTTTGACGATTAGTCTTTTCTCTTGGCTATTTGGACTTTTTATTGACTATTTTTAATTTTTTAGTCATCTTGGTGGTCTCGCATGTTCTTTCCTTTCTAATAGGACTATGGTTTCCCCCTCTTTTTTGTTCATCAAAATGGCTTTTGGCTATCAGCTTTTGTTTTGATTTTAGTTATATTTTAATTTTTAGCTTCTTTGGAGCCTCTTGTTGGCTCTTACTTGCTGTAGTCTCCGTTTGTATTTGTAAGTCCATTGGCCTATATTAGTTAGTTGTTGACATTAATGTAATTTCTTTCTTTTTCTTTCTTTTGATGTGTTGGCGTAAGAACTAACACCTCTGGAGTGTGAGTTTGTACGTACAGCTATGCACACTACGTAATGAGTGCTCTTCAAATTAGGAGGGGAAGCTCCCTCGTTGTGTTGGAATGCATGAAATAGAAAACTAAACTAATGTCCTATTTTTTTGTTCTCAGCTGGTAGAGGCACAAGGTTAAGAAAACCTAGAACGTTGCAGCTAAGTATTTTCTGGTTTCGCAAATCATCTAACTACAACTAAGCTAACTTCTTTAAATCTATCCAGTTTCCTCAAGAAACAGAGCATGAGGAAATGGAGCAGGAATGTATTGTACGATAAAATTCAGGTGCGGGCTCACAACATGAAGGCAAGGGAGGTGCAACTATTTGCTAATCCGGGAAGAAGTTTATTAAAACAAACGAATAAACGGTAAACCTGGTACAACTTCACAACATGAAGGCAAGGTAGGCACAACTATCTGCTTGGCTGAATGAGTCTACTATAACACACATCAAACTATAAGCTTTAAGTACAGTTTTGCAACATGAAGGCAAGGTGGGCACAACTATTTGCTCTTCTGAATAGGCTCATGATAAACAAAACAAAAGGTAAGCAATAGACGCAATACGCATGCAATAACGATCAAACTAGCAACCCCATTTAATTAAGATCGAATAAACACCATGACAATAACATGAAGGCAAGGTAGGCGCAACATGTATGCTATCAAGCAAAAGTTAAATTACAAATGAGCTTAAAGCTCTTATTTATAGACTTCAAGGTGTAGGCAACCCTAAAATCACCTTGAGTCAACTAGAGTCTTGTAGTGCATGCAAGATCTTATTCCTAAACCCTAATTGAATGAAACTATACAGTTAATTGGGAAACTATCATCAGTTAACTGAAACATCTAATCTAAATGGACAAGGTGCAAGTATGCACGTCCTTATTGAAAGCAAGTCAACTGGAATGCTATCATCAGTCAACTGAAAAATCTAATCTAATCTCCAAGTGTACATAGATGTTTCCAAGAAAGACATGCATGCAATGTGTAACAGCAAGTTAACTCGGAAAGAAGCCTCGAGTTAACTACTTCTGATGACTCATCATTGTAAGCAACTGCATGGTCTAACTGAAAGTCTACTCCAAGTTTATCATCTCCTCTAGGAATTTATCAATAATATCATCATCTGGCACTCTGACGCTGTCCACGATGATTAACTGTTTGTCTAACTCTTTGTCTCCATCCCGGATCTCCCTCTGATTATCTCTAACCTCTGTGGTCACCTTTTTGAAACTGATAGTCAGCATTGTAAACTCCTCCATCTTGGACGCCTCTGGTCCTCCACATAGGTTATCACGAACTAACTCTTCGAACTGAGTCTGTACAACATCAAGCTCAAGATACGCACCATCTTCATGAAGATAATGGCATGGGATCTGAGTGACTTTGGCGGCTCCGTAAATGGAGTGATGATCTATGTTCCTTCTACAACTTGACGCCTCTGATGCTTTTCTTGATGTCTCTCAATGGAAGAGTGTTGCATGACGAAACTGCGAAGTTTGACCGTGAACACTCTGGTTATGAGAAATGCACACGAACTCAACACACACGCAAAATTCCAATGGTATCAACTCTCCTGTTGATTGTAAATACGGCTATGTTCTGACAACTTTTCCTAGAAAGCTAAACCAGCTTATGATGAGGCTAAAAATAGCCTATTAACGGGCAATTTTCACGAAAAATTATGAGATGTGGGTATTGTGCAGAAAATGATTCTAAGCAAACCCACAACATTAGAAATTCGAAAAAACACCTTTTGCCTTGGCATGCAAGACCGCACACGCAAAATTCCAATGGTATCAACTCTCCTGTTGACTGTAAATACGGCTATGTTCTAACAACTTTTCCTGGAAAGCTAAACCGGCTTATGATGAGGCTAAAAATAGCCTATTAACGGACAATTTTCACGAAAAATTCTAAGATGTGGGTATTGTGCAAAAAATGATTCTAAGCAAACCCACAACGTCAGAAATTCGAAAAAACACCTTTTGCCTTGGCATGCAAGAGCTTTTTGGTTGAGAGATTTAACAACCGTAGGGGGTTCTCGGGAACATTTTCCGCGAGAAAAACTGGCATATGGGTATTGTAGGCATTGGTGAGCTGAAAAGACCCAGATCCTCCGTTTTCTGAAAAATTGAGTTTTAGGCCGGCATGCAAAGGGTTTTTCAGTTTGGATCTAAATTGGCAATTAGGGGCACTGGGGGCAATTTTTCCTGTGAAAATTTGGAACATGGGTTTTGTGTAGAAATGAATCCTAAGACAACCCAGATCGATAGATTTGCGAAAAAACGTGATTTAGGCCCACATGCAAAGAAAATCTTGGAAAAAAGCACGGTGCTCTAGAAAAGAGGTAGCGGGGCAATTTTCAAAAAATAATCTAAGACATGAGTATTGTCATTGATGTTGAAATACTCGAACCCAAATGATGCTTTTATGAAGATTCTGACGTTTTCTTTGACATGCGAAGAAAATCTAAGACGAGAATAGAGGAAAATAAGACAAAAAAATAGAAGTTTTTTATTTGTTTGTTTTCTCTCTTCTTCTGTAGAAATTTGCCTATGCTTGAAGTAGAACTGATGAAACCTGCATGCAAATGGAAAACGAAGTCTGAAATAATCTTTTCTTGAACAATCTGAATCTGTAGCTACAAAGAATACTGAAATCTGACACCTATAGCACCTGCAGATCAATTCTATGCTCAAGAAAAGATGTTTCATGTCAACTCTGATGAAGAATAATGGACGCCATTAGTAAAAATATAGAAAAATATCTTCTAAGGCGTGTGAAATGCATGCTAAGCATTGGAAATGGCGCTTGAAGTACAACTGGTGCTTCAAAACTCACACATGGCCTATATTTGGCTTCAAACTCAATTAACTGGCTGTACCATAAACCCTAATTAGGCGCCACTTTGAAAAACTCAGTTAACTGATACATGCAAACTAATCTTAGCCAGTTATGACCAAAAATAGATTTATTAGAAGTCGACTTAAAAAGAGTTCAACTGAAGATCTAAATTTAGTAAATTGAAAACTCCTCCCATGCACACTTCTATTTTTGAATTTTAAAAAGTCAACCTTTGACTTTAGGCGTCCTTCCATACTTAGACTTTTTTCTGAAAATTTGAATCTAGAAACCTCAAATGAAGCTCACGTTCGATCACTGATTCTGATTGATTGCCGCGTCGGATCAACCGGGTGACAATTCCATCGAAGAGCAGGACCAAATCTGACAAGAAGATTCCTTGAGGCGATAATCCAAAATTCACAAATCTGAGGCTTCAAAAAGATGGGCCAGGGGCGCTTTTGACCTCAGTGTTAGAATATTTTCAGGCATTTTCATCATTTTCACTGATAACTTGACCATATTTCACTTGACGTTTCCTGACATTTGACAAAACTTCAGAACATGCCGACTGGCTCACTGCGAAGCAGACTGAGTTCTGAGCAAAGGCTCCTGAAGAGCACTTAGTATAAAAACATCATTTAACCTTCCTAAATCATGGGTGCCCTTGGCCTCTAGGGGCGCTTTTCCCAACCAGTGTCAGCCATTTCTGTAACTGGCCAAAAACTACTAAACTTCCAGCTGTAGACTGCCAAGACATCTTTTGACCTGACTGAGACAGGCAACGGAAAGTTGGAGCTGACATGAACGAGATGAGTATCTGAAATCATCAAATAGATTCCATTAAAGGCTTCAAAACCTTGCCAGGGGCGCTTTTGTCCTTTCTGAACAATCTTTGATCCAGTCTGAAACCTCAAATTTGACCATTGATGATGGCAACACGGCAACTCAGATTCACCTGCTGATAGATGCGTCGCGGAGCTGGACCAAAAATGGAAACAAACTTCCTGGGTGTCACTTGATCAAAAGACTTCATCTGAAGTCTCAAAAAGATGGGCGCCCCTAGCCTCCAGGGGCGCTTTTGAGCTTAGTGTCAATCACTTTTGTATTTCCCTCGTTCTGCATTGAATCTCGAGTTTCAGGCGATCTACTCCTCCGTTGGACTGGCTGGCTGGCTCATTGTGAAGCTATCAAGAATCTGGAGAAGTCATCTTGGTAGAGATAAGTCACAAAAAGTTGAATAAAGCTTCCAGAATGATGGGCGCCCCTAGCTCAGAGTGGCGCTTTTTCAATCCAGACTTATCCAATTTTACAGTATTTTACCTCGTTGAAAATCTCCTCCGAGACGAAGTAACTTTTTGGACGAAACTTGCCATAGAAACATCACCAAAGCGTTTTGAGTTTAGCTGTCGACACCTGGTACCTGGCCATCTGGCATTGATGAGTATAGAAAACCTAACTTCTCACTTGAAAAACGAAAACTACCCACCAGGCTTAAATTGAGTCTTAACTGAAATTGACTTCACCACTGTGATCGTGAAGCAAAATAAACCAATCAAAACAAATTTCAGTCAATTCTGACAAGGTTCAATTTTTAGGGTTTTGACCTAAAAATAGAGTTCTGAAACCCTAATTTTCAATTTTTTCAAATTTTGCCAGTATCTCCGTGGCATGATATTGACTCAAAGTCCATACTTGAATTGCCCAAAAACTACATTTTGACATCATTTTAACAAGGTTTAGACCATTTTAAGCAAAATGCCTTAATGAAGCAAAATTTTTGGATTGGGTACAACATGATGTATATATGTCTGATCATTATTTCAAAAATTTGTTCTTCAAGTGTTCTTTTTTAATTATAGTTGTCCTTGCTCATGTTTGCTTCTTGATGATAGATTTGCTTAATTGGTTCAATTATAAAAAGCGTTGCATTTATAACTTTTAAAGGATAAGAAAGCAAATTGATGTAACTTGGGGTTTGTTCCATGATGGAGTATCACTCTTTAGGTACAAGGCTTATCTATAAAGTTGAAGACCACAATTTCCCAATTCTTACTTCCTTGCTAGTTTCATACTTGATCGTTAGGGTTAGTTTATTAAGTTTCTTTCTAATTTTGGACAACTATTACTAATTCCTTTGTAACAATTTTATATTTCATTCTTTGAAAGTTACATTTTCTACTTACACTCATCATGACCATTACAAATCCTTTTCTGTATCAGCTACAAAGGGCTGTTATGAACCAGAATATTAAATAGTATTTGTAATGTCCCCTTTCTAGCCAATGGTTTGGGAATCAGGGTTAGCCTATCACTGCGGTTCCCATAGGCTAGCGAGATGTGTAGGGGACCCTTTTGGGGGAGTTTTAGGCTCCTTAGCAGGCTTGTTGTTTCATTTCGGCATACTTGCTATTTATAGTAAGTATTATCAGGCTTAGTGATGACACACCTACAGTTGGTAAAGTACTTTATAACTTGGTCATTAATAAAGTAATAAAGTGACTTTATTAAAAGAATGCATTTTAAGTCACTTTATGAATATTTAATGAAGAGGGTGCTTTCCAAGACAAAGTTAATTTATTAACTTATTGCACAAGCTAAAGTTGGCGTGGGGTTTTTGAGAGCAATAATTGATATTTTATTATTAAAAGATTAAATCACTAACTTGGCTAAATTTAGATAGTATTTGGTGGGCAGCAAATTTTTAATGAAGGCAAATCATAACAATCTGAAACATTTCCTAAGTCAACGTGACCTCAATGATTTGCAACAAAAATCGGTCAGCAAGTTGTAGGCTTATGATTTTGACATAGCATATATCAAGGGTAAGAAAAATATAGTTGCTGATGCCCTTTCAAGGAGACCTTACTTGTTCTCTTTAGGTGAGGTTGCAAAGGATTGGAGAGATTTGATTGTAGCTGAGTATGCTAAAGATAAGTGGGCTTCTGAGCTCATTGATGGTACAGTTGTAGATGATAGGTACACCCTTGTGAATGACCTCATCATTTACAAAGGGAGGATTTTTCTTGTGCCAGGATCCTCTATGAAGGAGAGGATATTGAGAACCTTTCATGATGCCCCTATGGCAGGTCACCCAGGTTACTTTAAAACCTATAGGCAGATTAGGGAGCGGTTTACTTGGAAAGGGCTCAAATAAGAGGTACTAAGGTATGCGAGAGAGTGCCCTACATGCCAGCAGAACAAATAGGAGCACTCTTTCCCTATAGGTTTATTGTAGTCTCTACCCATTCCTAATCGGAAGTGGGAGTGCATATCCATGGATTTTGTTGTACCCAAACCAATTTTTTTGCTTCATTAAGGCATTTTGCTTAAAATGGTCTAAACCTTGTAAAAATGATGTCAAAACATAGTTTTTGGGCAAATCAAGTATGGGCTTTGAGTTAGTGTGATGTCAGGAAGATATTGGCAAAATTTGAAAAATTAGGGTTTTTGAACCCCTGTTTTTAGGTCAACCACCCCCAAAATTGAAAGTTGTCAGAATTGGCTAAAAATTGTTTTGATTGGCTTATTTTGCTTCACAATCACAATGGTGAAGTCGGATTCAGTTAAAACTCATTTTAAGCTTGGTGGGTAGTTTTCATTTTTTCAAGTGAAAAGTTAGGTTCTCTGAGCTCAACAATGGCAGATGGCCAGGTACTAGGTGTCGAAAGCTAAGCTCAAAACGCTTCGATGATTTTTCTATGGCGAGTTTTGTTCGAAAAGATGCTTCGTTTCGGAGGGGATTTTTGTCTCGATGGAAGTGTTGGAAAAATGGCCAATCAACTTTTTCAGACTTGTCACTTCCAAAGGGACTTCTCCAGAATACTGTTAGCTTTGTGATGAGCCAATCAGCCAGTTCAACGGATCTATTTATCACCTGAAATTGGGGATTCAACGCAAAATGAGGGAATTTGAAAATGACTAAGTCTGGATGCAAAAGCGCGTCTCTCAGCTAGGGGCACCCATCTTTTTGGAGCTCCAGATAAGGTTTTTTGATCATGTGACATCTACAATGTTTGTCTCAGACTTGATCTGGCTTCGCAACACATCCATCAGCGGGTGATTCCGAGTTGTTGAGCTGTCGTGATCAGCAGTTAGATACGAGGTTTTAACCATGATAAAAAATGTCCAGAAATGTCATAAGCGCCCATCTTTTTGAGGCTCCGGATGAGGTTTTCTGATCAAGTGACACCTAGGAGGTTTGTTTCTGTCTTGATCTAGCTTCGCAACACATTCGTCAGCGGGTGAATCAGGGTTGCTGTGCTACCTGTATCAAAGGTCAAACTTGAGGTTCCAGACATGATCAAAATTGTTCAGAAATGGTAAAAGTGCCCTTGGAGGCCAGGGGCGCCCAAGGTTTTGGTGCCTTGAATTCAGTCTGTTTGATGATTTCAGGCACTCATCTTGTCCGTCTTGGTTCCAGCTTTCCGTTGCATATCTCAGCCGGGTTAGATGATTTCTCAGCAGCTTGTAGCTGAAGGTTTAGTGGATTTTAGCCAGTTTTTGAAATGGCTAAGTCTGGGAGGAAAAGCGCCCCTGGAGGCCAAGGGCGTCCATGTTTTAAAGCTGTCAAACGATGTTTTTACGAGAAGTGCTATCCAAGAGCTCTTGTTCAAAATCCAGTCAGCTCCACAGTGAGCCAGTCAACTAGTTCTGATTTGCCGAACATCGGGAAACGTAAAGTGAAGTAAGGTCAGAATCACTATGAAAATAATGGAAAATGCATTGAAGATTTTCTAAGTCTAAAGGTTAAAAGCGCCCCTGAAGGCCAGGCATGCCCTGCTTTTTGGGGCCTTAGATGTATGTATTAGGGTTTGTCACCTCAAGGAGTCTTTTGTCAGATTTGATCCTGCTCTTCAACGAGGCTGTCAGCCAATCAATCCAACATGTCAGTCAATCGGAATCAGTGATCAAACGTGAGCTCCGACGAGGTTTTCAAATCCAAATTTTCAAGAAAATAACTAAGTCTGGAAAAGGACGCCTAAAGTCAAAGGTTGACTTTTGAATTCAAGAGGTGGAGTCAGTTAACTGTTTTTCAAGTCAACTTCTTCTAAGCCAATTTTTGGCTTGTAACTGAACGAGATTAGCTTGCATGTGTCAGTTGATTGAATTGTTGAAGGTGGTGCCCTATTTAGGGCATATTTTTATTCAGTTAACTGTTTTGAGAGCCAATCAGAGGCCATGCGTGGGTTTTGAAGGTTTAGTTAGAGTTCAAGCGCACTTTCCAAGGCTGTGCATGCATTTATGATTCCTTTGAGAGTTAATTCTTATTTATTAAGCATATGGCGTCCATTATTTCTCATTCTGAGTTGATTCAACACGCCTTTCTTGAGTAATTTTTAATTTGAAGGTGCTACAGGTGTCAGAATTCAGTGATCTTCGTAGCTATAGATTCAAAATTTTCAGAGGAAGGATACTTCAGACTTCGTTTTCCGTTTGCATGCAGGTTTCACCAAATCCATTTCAAGCATAGGCGAATTTCTACACAAGAAGAGAGAAAACAAACAAATAAAAACTTAAATCTTCTATCTTATTTTCCTCTATTCTCGTCTTAGGTATTCTTCGCATGTCAAAGAAAACGACAAAATCTTCAGAAACAGAGTAGCTGGGTCCGTATAGTTCAGCATCAACGACAATACCCATGTCTTAGATTATGTTGTAAAAATTGCCCCGTTGCCTCTATGCTAGAGCATTGTGCTTTTTTTCAGAGTTTTCTTTGCATGTGGGCCTAAAGCACGTTTTTTCCAGAATTTGTCAATTTGGGTCATCTTAGAAATCAGTTTTACATAAAACCCATATCTCAGATTTTCACGAAAAAATTGCCCCCAGTGCTAGTTCAAATCTCAGCTAAAAACCTTTTGCATGCGGGCCTAAATCTCACTTTTTCACAATTTTGTTGATCTGGGTAATCTTAGAATTCGATTCTACACAAAACCCACGTCTCAGAATTTTTTGTGAAAATTGCTCTCCGACAGGATATTTTTAGCTTCATCTGAAGTGATTTTTGACTTTTCGGAGAAGTTGTCAGAACATAGCCGTGTTTACAATCAATAGGTGAGTTTTTCTAAATGCAGTTCACTCAAACTGAATTCAAGACCAAATTGGTCTTAATTCATGATTTCATAAGAAAAGTTGACACCGTTTTGCATCAAGCGCATCCGGAGGGTTGATTCAAACAATTTGACAGGCATAGTCACTCTATCGTTGGAGTTCTGCGTGTACGGCAAGTTCGTGTGCATTTCTCACAACCAGAGTGTTCGCAGTCAAACTTCGTGGTTTCATCATGCAACACGTTTCCCATGAGAAGAATCGAGAAAAGCGTTAGAGGCATAAAGATGCATAAGAAACAAAGGCCATCACTCCATTTATGGAGCCGCCAAAGTCACTCAGATCCCGTTCCATTATCTTCATGAAGATGGTGTGTATGTTGAGCTTGATGCAGTGCAGACTGAGTTTGAGGAACTAGTTCGTGATAACCTAGGTGGAGATCCTGAGGCATCCAAGTTGGATGAGTTCTCAGTGATGACTACCAGTTTCAAAAAGGCAACTGCAGAAGTCAGAGACAGTCAGAGGGTGATCAAGGATGCAGAGAAGGAGTTGAACAGGCAGTTCATCATCGTGGATAGTGTCAGAGTGCCAGATGATGATATGATCGACAAATTCTTGGACGAGGTGATAAACAGAGAGGGCTTGTAGTAGACACCCAGTTGGATCCTGCAGTTATTTACGAGGATGAGTCAAAAGCAACAGTTAACTCAACGTCATTTCTTGAGTTTTCCTTGTTGATATTAGGCACGCTTATCTCATTCTTGGAGATATCTTCGTAGGAGGATGGACTTTTAGTTAGTTTCAGTTGATTGATGGTAGTTATGAGTTAGCTTTCCTTTCAATAAGGACGTGCGTGTTGCACTTGTCCATTTAGTCTTGTTTGTATCGATTAACTGATGGTAGCTTTCCAGTTAATTGTATAATTTCTTTTATTTAGACTTAGAGAATAAAATCTTGCATGCTCGCAAGACTGTAGTTGAGGTTGCCTACACCTTTGATGTCTATAAATAAGAGCTTTCAGCTCATTTGTAAATAACTTTTGCTTGTGATAGAGAATTGCTGCGTTGTCGGCAACATGCCTATTCTCAAGATTGGTTCACCCTTGTAAATAGAACTTTTGCACGCGATAGCAATATATGTTGAGCCTACCTTGCCTGTAATATTGTTATTCTGTATCTATTCATGAATGATTACTATAGTAATAAATAGATGAGCCCACCTTGCCTTCATGTTATTATTATGGTGTTTGTTCAATCTTAGTTAAATGGGGTTGCTAGTTTGATCGTTTGTTGTATGCGTGTTTCGCTAATACAATTTTCTGTCCTAGTTGCTTACCTTTTGTTTTGTTTCTAATAAACCTATTCAGAAGAGCAAATAGTTGAGCCCACCTTGCCTTCACGTTGCTAATCTGTACTCAAAGCTTATCGTTTGATGTGTATAGCAATAAACTTATTCAGCCAAGCAAATAGTTGAGCCCACCTTGCCTTCATGTTGCGAAGCCGTACCTAGTTTATCGTATATTTGTTTGTTTTAATAAACTTCTTCCCAACCAAGCAAATAGTTGAGCCCACCTTGCCTTCATGTTGTGAATCTGTACCTGAAGTTTATCGTGTAACGCATTCCTGCTCCTTTTCCTCATGCTCTGTTTTCTTGAGGAAATTGGATAGTTTAAAGATTTTAGTTTTTAGTTGTAGTTAAGACCTGTGAAACTAGAGAAAATCCTTAGCTACAACGTCCTTGGTTTTCTTAACTTTGTGCCTCTTCCAGCTGAGTCAAAAAGATAGGATTTAGATATTTTACTTTTAGAACGCATATCAGCAGAAGAGGGAGCTTCCCCTCCTAATTTGAAGAGCACTCATTATGCAGTGTGCATAGCTATCCGTACTAACTTATACTCCAGAGGTGTTAGTTATTACGCCAACAGATTTCAACATGGGTTTACCCAAAACTCAGAGCAGATTGATAGACTCACAAAGTTTGCACACTTTTTCCCGATTTCAACCACTTTCATGGTAGTGTAGGTTGTTGATTTGTTTTTCAAAGAGATATTCAAGTTGCATGGACTACCTCATAATATAGTAAGTGATCGGAACAAAAAGTTTATGAGTCATTTTTGGCAGGAGTTATTCAAACTCAGTGGCACGGAACTCAGTTTGAGCACAAGTTACCACCCATAGATGGATGGACAAACCGAAATAGTTAATAAATGGGTGGAGGGTTACTTGAGGATACATTGTAGGGCAACAAAAGGCATGGATCAAGTGGCTGCATTTATGTGAGTA
The DNA here is from genome assembly GCA_007115665.2 of Sequoiadendron giganteum. Classification (NCBI taxonomy): domain Eukaryota; kingdom Viridiplantae; phylum Streptophyta; class Pinopsida; order Cupressales; family Cupressaceae; genus Sequoiadendron; species Sequoiadendron giganteum. The sequence goes on from CM021109.1 coordinate 587,480,481, forward strand.
TTGTTATATTACTATGTACCACATGTCTATACAGATGTCACCATTTATGGCACTCTCTGGTTATGATGCTCCCAATTTCCTGGGTTTGTTATTTGCAGATAGTAGGGTGCCCAGTGCGAAGGATTTGTTGCAGGACAGCGAGGACATCATGAGATCTCTATAGGAGAGTATACAGAAGGCAAAGAATCAACATAAGCAATATGTAGATCAGCGCAGAGTTGAGTGTTCATTCGAGGAGGGTGGTATGGTTTATCTTACGTTGCAGCCTTACAGGCAATCCACTCTAAGGAAGAGTGGCTTTGAGAAGCTCAAGCCACACTATTATGGATCATTCCGAGTTTCCAAGTGGATTGGTGAGGTGGCTTATGAGCTAGAGTTACTGGCAAAGAGCAGGGTTCACAACATGTTTCGGGTTTCTTGCCTCAAGAAGGCATTGGGGCATCATGTGACACCTTCTACAACGTTACCACCCTTGGATGGGGAGGGGAAATTGATTCTTATTCTTGAGGCTATCATTGACCCAGAGAATGCAGCTTGAGGCAAAGAGTCATCAAGGAATACTTGGTTAAGTGGAAGGACCTGTTGGTTGAGGATGCTACGTGGGAGAATGAGGACATTTTGCAGCATCTAGAGTTGAGATCGCTTGAGGACAAGCAATTTCAAGGAGGGCGGATTGTAAGGTCCCCTTTCTAGCCAGTGGTTTGGGAATCAAGGTTAGTCTATCACTATGCTTCCTGTAGGCTAGCGAGATGCTAAGTTACCGGATTTGTACCCGGAGGCCTCGAACCTGGTACGGGTTCGCCTGCGGGTACGTCCTGGGCACGCACCCTGTGTGTACCCAGGGCGCACCCAGGTGTTTGGTACGTGGACCCAAAGGTACCAGGCACATACCCGGGCGCACCTCCAAGAACCCACAACCCAGTTTTAATAAAGTTCGCCCAAACATAAACAAAAAGCAATTTTTATAATATTATTTTGTTTCCTAACCCTAATCCAGCCCAATATGAGGCCTTTCAACACTAAAACATTTCATTTCTACTTCTCATTTTGCTCTCACCATATTTTTTCTACATCTTGGCATTTTGAAGGGAGGTGATTGTATTCGAAGGAGATCGATTGTGGAGTGCCAAATAGCTTCTACAAAGGAGATTTAAGTGTTTAAGGTATGCATTTAAACCCTATTCTTTGATCTTTTGAACTATTTTTTCAAGTTTCTTAGTTTTTGATGGATTTTTTCAAGTTTGTGAAGAATTTTTTCAAATTTATATATTTTTTTTTCATTTTTTTAATAGATTGCAACAATGGCCAGTAGTCAAAGTTCAGTGGGTGGGGAGGGAAGTCAAAAGTTCAAAATTGAGAAAGGATCTCCTTTATGGGCACATACCAGAAGAATTTCACAAATTCCTGGAGGTGGGGGTTTTGTTTGGAAGTGTAATTTATGCAATGCACAATGTAATAGCTCCTATTACCGAGTTAAACTTCATTTTATGGGCCCTAGTGGCAAAGGGATTAATATGTGTGTGGGCCCAAATAAGAAGGGGTTGTCTTCTGTACAAATAGCAGAATTTATAAAAGAACAAGAAGATGCCGACAAATCAATTGCAAAAGGAAAAGAAAGCAGCTATTCTTCCGGAAAGAAAAAAACACCAACATTACCCTCTCAAGCAGTTAGGGCCTCCAGACATCCCTTCTTGCCTATGCCCTCTACGGAAGAGGAAGATGAAGATGAACAACAAATCACCACCCGCAAGAGAGGTCCATTGGAGAGGGCATTTAAAATGGAGGCAAGAGATATTGCTGAAGAAAAAATTGCACGTTGCCTCTATGCCAATGGTCTTCCATTCAACTTGGTGAGATCACCATATTGGCGGGACATGGTGTCAGCAATAAATAGTGCACCTCCTGGTTTCACAAGTCCTGGGTTTGAAAAGGTGCGTACCACCTTATTGCAAAGAGAGAAAAAATCTTTAGAGGCCCAACTAAAACCAATTAGAGATTCTTGGATTGAAACAGGTGTATCTATTGTTTCCGATGGATGGAAAGATTGCAAAAACCGTCCATTGATCAATGTTATTGCAGTGTCCCCCAAGGGGGCAATGTTTTTGAAGGCAGTTGACTGTGAAGGGGAAGTGAAAGATGCAAAGTTCATTTCCAGGATTCTCATTGACTCCATAGAGATGGTGGGTGATGAAAATGTTGTCCAAGTAATTACGGACAATGCAAAAGTTTGCAGGGCTGCAGGTGCTTTGGTAGAGGCTAGATATGAGCACATCTTTTGGACACCTTGCACCGTACACTCCCTCAATTTGGTGATGCAAGCAATTGGAAACCAAATAGAGTGGGTGAAAGAAATATACCAGGAGGCCGAGGAGATCCAGATGTTTGTGACAAACCACCATATGTCACAAGCAATTTTCAGAATTTTTTCAAGATTGGAATTGTTGAAGGTAAATTTAATTTATTATTTATTTAGTTTCATTTATGTCATGTTTTACATAATTGAATAATTTTTTTTTTTAACTTATTTAGACTAATTTAGTTATTTACATGTTCTTAGGTTGCTGAGACCCGATTTGCATCTCACACAATTGTTCTGAGACGACTTGTGAAGGTGAAAGAGGCATTGAGTCAAATGGTTATTAGCAACCAATGGGGTATATGGAAGCAATCAAATTCAGAGAGGGCCCAAAAGGTCAAGGCATTGATCTTGGATGACAATTGGTGGGATCGTGTGAATTATGTATTGGAGATGACCGAACCTATCATGTCTATGCTTCGGTTTGCTGATATAGATGAACCATGCTTGGGGGATGTCTATGATAGCATGGACACAATGTTGGAGAAAATAAAAATTGAAATACAAAAGAGAGAGAATGATCCTGAAGACACCCTTTACAAAAGGGTGGAAGCAATCGTTCTTCATCGTTGGAACAAGATGACAACACCATTGCACCTCCTTGCATATGCCCTATCTCCAAGGTACTATACTAGAGAAGTACTTTCTATCCCAGGGAGAATACCGCCATATAGAGATCTTGAAGTTGCTAGAGGGTATAAGAGTGCATTTAAGAGACTCTTCAGTGATCCAGAAATGGAGACAAGTGTTCTGAAAGAATTTGGAATGTTTATCATAGGAAAAAATCTTAGCCCTTCTGTCGCCAAAGACCAATACAAAATGGATGCTATTACATGGTGTTACCTCCATGGTCAAGTTTATATGTACCTCCAACCTCTTGCAATCAAGATCCTCTCACAAGTAAGTTTTTCTTTTTTGCCACTTGTATTGTAGAATTTAACACTTAACATTCTTGAATTTATCTTGCATTTTTTATTTTTAATTTTGTTGGTTTTCTCTCTAGGTTGCAAGCTCTTCTGTTGCTGAACGGAATTGGAGTACATACTCCTTTATCCACTCAGTGAAGCGTAACCAGTTGGCTGCAAAAAGAGCTGAAGACTTGGTGTATATTCATTCCAATTTGCGTCTTCTGTCACGTAAGGAACCTCAATACAAGCAGGGGGCAGCAAAGCTTTGGGATGTAGCACCCGAGTCTGCTGACTTGGATGCAACCATTCAGGATCTTGCTAGAGCCACTATGGATGATGTGGATGATAATGATGATCATGACATGCATGGTGCTGGAAGTGGAAGCGGAACCGCTTTGGGTTCAAATGATGATGATCTTGAAGTTGAAGCCACTGAAAATCCAAATCACGATGACTTTTTTGATAATCCTTTTGATGATTGGTGAACATTGAAATTGAATCATGTTTCAACTTTCATGAACTACATTTTGTAATTCAGTAATACTATAATTGTGATGATTTCCATAATTGATATCATTGATATGGCATATTTGAATATTTTTCAACGATCAATTGACATTTAATATTTATCTTTGGCATTTGGCATTGATCAATGATCAAGTATCATACTATGAAATGATTTAGTTTTACAATTCTGTATATTTCTCTTATTTTTTTGTATATATAATACATATATATATAATATATACACGTACCCAAACCCCTAAAAAAAATTTTCACGTACCCACGTACCGGGTTCTTGTACCCGAACCCGTCCCCGAACCCGAACCTGTAACTTAGGCGAGATGTGTAGGGGACCCTTTTGGGGGAGTTTCAGGCTCCTTAGGAGGCTTGTTTCATTCCGACATACTTGCTATTTATAGTAAGTATTATCAGGCTCAGTGATGGCACACCTACCGTTGGTAATGGTGACAAGACACTCTTGGGAGTTTATTGCTAGACTTTGGCTAGGAGTTATTGAATTATTAAGTCATGTTACTTTAATGATATTCTATTATTAAAGTTATTTTGATAAAGTACTTTATAACTTGGTCATTAATAAAATGACTTTATTAAAAGAATGCATTTGAAGTCACTTTATGATTATTTAATGAAGAGGGCACTTTCCAAGACAAAGTTAATTTATTAACTTATTGCACAAGCTAAAGTTGGCATGGGGTTTTTGAGAGCAATAATTGATATTTTATTATCAAAAGATTAAAACCCTAACTTGGGCGTGGAGTTTTGGAAAAGCATAAGGAGAGAAAAGAAGATCATTCTCTTTATCCAAGTTTATCATTCAAAAACAAAAATCTGAGCATAGGGTTGCAGGTATGGAGTTTCAAGCTGATTTGAGGATGGAAACCCTCGATTAGGACAGGATCTATAGGCGTGAGAGACCGTCTAAGGGTTCTGGTATGGATGGCTTCACACAGAGACCATCAATCTGAGCATTCATTGATTTATTTAGCATTTACTTTCAGCGTTCACAATTTACAACAACGAATTTGAATAATACAGAAGTCATACTAGTATTGCTTCAAAGGTTGTACAATTCAGGAAACAGGAGAGGGTTTGGAGGTTGCAGTCGAAGAAGTTATTCTCCTAGCTTGGGCGCATAGATCTGACCAAGAAACTGTGGTTTTACAACAGCAAAAAGGGAGAATTCAAGTGGCATGTGGGAGCCAAGAAGTCTTACAAGGCACAAAGAAAGTACATGTGAGTTGGAGATCAAACTGCCTTGCTTTGGAGGGTGTGAATTCCTTGCTTGGAGGCTTCTACCATCATCCAACAAACCAGCAACAAATCCATGATGAAATATGTCCAAAATGAGGCATGGCATCCTTGCATCCGATTGCCGTGACTACCGTGTAAAAATCCAGGTTCCAAACTATTGCATTTTGGCTTATGGGTATGTTTTTATTATGTTCGAAATAAATAAAGATTACTGGGTTTTCAATTATTTACGCAATTTCCCATTTGTTATTGTTATGCAATTTCTTGAAATTTCCAGCACTGCCACCGGTAGCAAAAAACCAAAAAAATCAGAATTTAACAGAAAACTCAAAAGTCAGTTTTGAATCCCTGAGGGGACATCATAGTATTGGCAATGGATTTGTTGCCAAGTCAGGTATCATCTGTAGTACCTGATTTTATTTATAATTGGGTGACAGTATGTTTTTCTGGTTCTCAGAAAGAAAGTGCACACTTAAGGCAATGTCCCTTTGACCCTTATAAAATTATTATGATATGAATAGATCTTTGATTTTTTGCTTAAGTCCATCAAAATTTTCTTTAAGCATGCCTAAGCTGTCAACTTTCCAAATATTATCTCAGAAAATGTAGATTAGATACAATCATCACCATTACTGGAAAGGATGCATCTAATCATCATCACTACTTATGCCCTAGCTACAATTTCTGTTGTATGGTGGCCAAACTTGAAATTTTTACTGCCATTAGTTTTTTTTTCTGTTCGAAGTGAGCTGAGTGAAGGAAGGTGCCATATTTATCATGTTCTGGCCAGTTTCCAGCCAGTAAAGAAAGGAGGTTGGTTGTTATTTCCCTCCCTTCAGGCAGTGTGAAATTGAAATGGAGAAAGATGAACCATTTTGATGATTTGGGTTTGATGCCTATGTGTCTTCTGTGCTTCACCAATCTGAATTCTCATCCATTTGTTCTAGTGACTTCACAGTCATCAGCCCCTACCCCTACTAAAATGAAGTAATTAGTATTTTATGCATTGCAAAACTGGGTACTGAAGGATGCTATGCATGATAGATGTGCTTGGATACTTTTCGAGTATGAATTTATGTAATCTATGTAGAGCTAGTTTCCATTATATTTCTGTTTTTGTTATATACACACATTGTGGAATTTAATTGAAACTTTTGTTTCTTGACAGCCTGCATCTAAAAGTGAAGAGTATCGGCAATTATTCCATCTTCCACCAGAGGAGGTATGTGTTTCAAATATTTTTTTGTAAATAAAGAGTTAAAGTACACATTGGCTGAGAGAAACAAGAAAATGCTGTTAGATTGAACAGACAAACATATGGAATATAAATGTTGTAATAAAATGCTCAATATTAGTGAGTCAAGACTGTCTAACATAAGACATTTCATGCTCAAAGGAGAACTATAAACACAAAATTGGAAAGTGGAATAACATTCAGTTGAACTTAGTTTTTTCTTGAAGAAGCACTTCAGCCATGCTGTCTATGATCTCCAAACCATTTAAAGGTAATCACACTTACTTTCTAAGAACTGTATCTGTTTCTTTTGTGAACTTACTTTGTGTAGATGTTGATAAAGTCATGATCAACGGGAGTAAAGCCTGCATTTATCTGAAAAAGATGTCAAATGCCATATAAAGAATCAGCCACATTATAAGCCAGAGCAGGTTGTTTGACATAAAAAGATTATGCATCTTGCAAAATTGAAGGAACCCATTCACTTTTCGTATCAACCTCTGTCTGATAGCCAACAAGCTTCTGATTGATCACGGCAGAGCCTGCTGTTGATGTAAGTAGCTGTGGGAGATCCCTTTCTCCTATAAATTTGCAATATATATATTAAATAATACAATGAGGCCGACTTTGGAGAAGTGACGCCTCACTTCAAAATAATAATTTATATTTTTTATTGAGGCCGACTTAACAAAAAGACATCTTATTTTGAGAAGCTGTCTCAATTGGTGAAAGAAGCCGACCCTTCATGAAAAGACATATTGAATTGTATAAATACAAGGCGACTCACATTCATTTGGCATCCAATTTAATTATCAAGACAAGTTTGCCTACTTCAGGGAGGAGTTCGACTTCATACAGCAGATCGATACTTGCATCAAGGAGATCGATATTCTTTATTGCTTGTGTATTTGCATCTCAGAGTTTTTGTTATTCATATTAACAGCTACTCTAGGAGGAATGTTTTTATGTGGTGCTAATGATTTAGCAACTATCTTCGTAGCTTTAGAATGTTTAAGTCTATGTTCTCACCTATTATCTGGATATACCAAAAGAGATGTACGGTCTAATGAGGCTATTATGAAATATTTACTTATGGGTGGAACAAGTTCTTCCATTCTTGTTTATTGACATCTCGGAAATATTCAGCCATAGTTAAAGCAGTTAAACCAACTCTCATACGAGCTCCTGGTGGTTCATTCATCTGGCCATAGACCAGAGCTACTTTGGATTCTGATATATTTTGTTCATTAATGACTCCCGATTCTTTCATTTCCTTGTAAAGATCATTTAGAGAGGTGGTATAATCTTTGCATCAGTTTGGCCTAGTGTGTGGCCTAATTGTAAAGCAATTTGTCTGCTCTTTTATTCAATATATAAGTGATATATTTTTGGCTGGGTTTTTCTCTCTCTCGAGGAGGGTTTTCCCAGGGTATTTGCTGTGTTCTATTGTTTATTATTCTGTGTTTCTGCTTATTTCATTTCTGATCCTAAAACTAACACCTGCATTCGTTTGAGAAGCCTGGTAAATAGACATAAGCTAGAAACAGTATCAAAATTTGGGTACCTTTTGATAGTTCTGTTGACATAGATTTCTTTGCTTGGAAACAACAGAGGATTTACCCTCCAGTTTATTGTACTGGTCAACTTATTTGCAAAACAAAAATTCAAAATAAATGCAAACAGAAAACTTTGAATTGCAGAAATTCTAATGGCTCTAAAGAAAATTCCTAAAACTAATATTTGTGTGCTTGCTGTATAAAAGTGATATAAATCTACATTTCCACAGCCAAGGTATTCCAAAGAAACTATTACACAGAATGTTATTCAAAAAATCAAACAAACACAATAAGCAATAAGTTAATAACCCAATTCAGTTCATTTAATGTAGTGTCCCACCCCAGTTGGAGTTAGGACTTGCGATTTTGCTCGATATTTTACCCAGTTTGACACATGAGACATATTGTCAAAACACATTGCTTGCTGTTTGTTTGAATGACTAGTGAATAAAGTTTTGCCAATGATATGAAATGATCATAACCAGCAAATAACTTCATTTAAAGCAGTAAGGAAGCAAATCTAATACCTTTCCAATGAAGCTGAATACTGTCAATATTACTTTTCTGAGTAGATAGGTAACATAGATAATAAAGGACAGTCATACAAATTTGTTGCTATTTGTTACACAACTGGAAACTCCCTTACACTATTTTCTGAGCAACAATTACAGCAGTATATGATTCAGAAATGCACTCAGAACTAATATTAAATACCAGTTATGCGAACTCCAAGGTTTGGCGTTTAGCTCCAAGTCTGCAAATCAACTACACGATCCCTGGTAAGACTTCCACGCGGCTAGAACATTCACAGCAGGTCTGAAATATGCCCACGACTCAGGGAAAGTATTTCATGTCCCTTCAACAACTACTAACTGGCCATGCTAGAGAGGAATATGCAGCAACAGTCAACTAACCCCCTCACGCCAATTCTGAACTGGCAATGTATTCGGAAAATAAATGTAATCAGAACCCCCACGCACAATATGCAGTTGTCAATGCTGACAAAAACCCTCATGTCCCAGTCTGCAGATGATAACCTTCACGCCTGGGTCATATGTATTCCACGACTCCTTTGTATTCTATATAAGGTGCCCAGTTTGATAGAAATGAAGTCGTCCGGCCACATAATGTGCAGAATAATTCTCCTTCAATCCCACGCCTCAATCTCTCACCTCCAACCAGAGAATAAGGAACCCTCAACCAGTCAACCAGAAAATGTATATGCACAATATAAACCTCTAACCCCACGTCCAAACCAGACTGTCTCCAGGACTTAACAGCAATTCATATATTTCAATGACAGTCGACCTTGCTTTGCAAATGATTAATAATATACTCACAAATCTTTAGGTAAATCATTCAAACACCAAAGTCTCATCACCTGTAACTGAAGATATAGCAAATCCTTGAATCCTTCCTGTGAATCTTCTAAACAATCTTTAAGCGCAATGCACAACCTCTAAAATGGAATTGTTTGCAAGCAAGCTTGGGAGATCTTTCACTCCTGCACCTTGTTGTTCCTCTTGAGAGATTTCGTCTCTCAAAAAGCGATGGCTTTCACAACCAGCAAACCCTTGCTTCAGCTCTTCTCAAAATTTGTGCAAACAAGAATGCATGAAAAAGCATCAAGTATGCTTTTTATATTTCCTCAAAAAACCCACATCCCACTTAGCCATTTAATGCTTTTAAATTATATTTCCTTTTGATGGTCATTTAAATATTTCATCTCATAAAGTTGAGGGGTCAAAACATTAAAAAATAATACTTTATGCAATCGTCTCATAACACATTTTAACCTCCTTATAACACCATTTTATAAAGTCATCCATAATAATTAATATTATTAAAGTTAAACTGGATTAACTTTAATAATTTGAATTAAATCAGTAGCTCCCCGATAAATACCAATATCAACTCATGGGAGTAATCCATCAACTTTCCAAATATAGGCATGATAGCAGCTGACCATTCCATGACTCACTATAAATAGAAAGTATGAGCAACACATCCAAGTGACTTACTAAAAATAGTCAGTGTGGGTCAAAGTGTCTTGAATGGCCTCCGGAAGGCACCACAAATAAACTGGGACATTGAGTTGAAGAGTATTGAAATAAGCACCAAAAGGCCTATTGAAGAGCCATAGGTCTCCCTCAAAGGGGTCCCCTAAACACCATGTTAGCTTATGGGGACTAGTTGGTAGACTAACCACTACATTTTTCAACTGCCTAGGAAAAGGGGACATTACAATTAATCAAGCTAAGCCAAACTCCACATTTGTCTCCACATTCGTACTCATAGAGTAACATATATGTAAGAACTTGAAGTAGGCTACATTTTCATGTAGAAGCTTGAGATATTGCAGAAAATAAATAAACCATTTGCATGCTAAGAAATAAATAACAAAATATTTTGGAGAGTATAGCCTCAACAAACAATTTTGATAAGTTTCATACTATGTTTGACCAAGTTTTTGGGATGGGGATGGCAGGGAACATAAATTAAAAAATAGGGGAAAATTAAAAATATAGAAAATTTCAAATATTCATATGATAAACCATTCACCATATTCATTATATAACCATTTTATGGAACATTAGAGCTGAATTGAGAATTCATGAGTCAACAAACAGATTTAACAAAATTTCAATGTTTAATCATTTGAGTTTTCATTATTGATATGCGTTTACAACAAAATGAAAAGGTCGATAGGCTACAAGTGCAAAATGACAAAGTAAAAATGTAGACAATTAGATCAACTGCTATGCCTCTAGCTCATCCTCGCTTTAATATATGCAATTAGCATATATTATTTTTATTTTTATTTTTTTAATTACTGAAAAGTATTGAAACAAACTAAATTTAAATATTGAATCAATGCTAATTGCAGAAGTTTAATAAGTAATTTAGATCTGGATCAGCTTTCCAAAATAATGGTTTCCATAGATCCAAGCCTAGCGGCTATATATTGGGATCACTAAGTGCAAGTATTCCAGACTATGCAATTCTGTTTGGAAAGGAGTAGGAGCAACATATAATTGTTACAGTCATATTCCAGCTTGCAAAGTGCTGTTTTGTGTGAAATTTCAAGCAATCTCTGCTTGTTACAGCCATTTTTCAGCTGCCAAACAATCTGATCCAGACCAATTGTTAGAAGGTACAGCTTGTGGCATCATGGTAAGAATCTTTGGAACACAAGATAAATTTTGTGATAACAGTCTAGGAGAGATGAGCATAATTTTGAGCATGCCACAGTCACAGTCGAAGGAAAAAGAGGTAGGGTTTCGCTGCACCCTTCATATTAAGGAAGTTGTTGACACAATACAAAGACACTTCAAGAATGGCAATGAGTTTGATGGAAGAGGCTCAAATTTAGATTCATCTTCACAAGGATACAATCTAAGCAGAAGAGAAAGAAATGATGGTCACATTTTGCAACTAGGTTGCGTAAGGAACATGACCACGATTGCTATCCACATAATGTCTAGCTTTGGAATTTTTATCATCATCATCCCCAACTATTGCCTTAAATCATTTGCAGCCACATAGGCATCGTTTGTTATGGGATTAAGAAAAGGATACCATCTAGAGTCGAGGAGAAATTGTTTTGGAAGCATCCATCCTATTGAGGAAGTTATGAGTATGGTGACGTAACTTCAAAGGTAGATGCTTGTGCAAGGAATCACCATAAAAATGTGGAGATGAACACATGTGGCAGCCTTGTGTCTTGTGGGAGTTTGTGGGTGTTTTCATTGATCATGTCAAAAAGAGGCATATGGAGGATTGGTTGCCTTCGCTATTTAATCCAAGTCAAACGTGGAGAAATTTGGGACATGGAGCCATCACATATCAACTAGTTCATGGGGAAACCCTACCTGCAAGAGATGCTGCTTGGAAAGAAGCAAGAATTTTGAAATTTTTGAATTTGCATTGCTTAAGGGACAGCAATTTTGAGAGGGGAAAACTTGTCGTGTCCCCTTTCTGTAATAATATATGTTATGGATCAAATTGCCTATTTCCTATTTCCTACATCTCCCTTGGTCCAATTTTTTGTGTGGTTTTCCTCCTCTTCCTTCCCCTTGTTTCTATATAAGGACTTCAAAATCTTTGAGTTTGAAAGCATGCCAGTCTTCTAAGTGTTTGTTAATGGTTGGAGTTTCGAAGTTCCTTGTCCTTTTATGCTTTTCCTTCCAATTCTGCTTTCCCTTTATGCCTGTTGGAGTATCAAACTTGTCCTTACTGTCATTACTCTTGCCTAAACTCCAATATCTAACTAGTGGTAAGAATCGTGAAGAACCTTTGGCTTGTGAACTTTGATACTCTTGTCCTTTTTCACTGCTCACCTCACCTACCTCCTTGCATGCTCAAATTGCTATTAATGCTTAGTTGGATGATGGACCTTCCAAAAGATTTTGTAGGCATAAAAGGATCATTTAATAATGGCGATGCAGATCCAGGTGGATCTCTAGTGGTGCAAACAAAGAAGTTGACCTTGGCTATTGTTAAGGCAATTGTTAGGGTGTCAAACCCTACGGGGGCTTCTCGCCATTATTGCAAAGGGCAATCGTAGTTTGCAGGAAACATTCCCCATGCCTCTTGAGTACATTCTAGCGCATTGGGGTGATTTCAAGCAAAACTTGAAGGAAAATGCCACTCATTAATACATGCATTCTCTATTGCTTGCCGTGATATTTTGAATTCAATGCAAGTTTCGACATTTCTTTTGGAGGTATTAAGGATTTAGAGTCAAAATTGAAGATTATAACCAAAAATTGATCTCAACACTTTTGTTCAAACACTTGGATTCGAGGATGAAAGCTTGTGGATTTGTTGCAGGTCAAAGGACGAAAAACTTGAATATCTCACGTGCTAAAGGATGAAAACCCTCTTGTCCGAAGGAGCAATGCCACCTAGAGGTCATATTTAAGATTTCATGTTGGCAAATCTTAGTTATAGTGAGTTTGCACGACATTGTAGTTGTTGTGGGTTCTAGTATTGTATTTCTCGCTTGTAGTTGTATATTGTTATATTTCTAGTTGTTGTCGCTGCCATAATAGTGTTTATAATGTATTATCGTCTTGTCAATGCAAGAGATACTTTGCAACCTATTTTGTATGTTCATGTGCCCAATTTGCAACTTGGGTAATTCATGTTGATGCATAAATCGTGTTTTGTGATTTGGGTTTGTGTTAGATTTGACTAAAATTTATAAATTTGGAATTTTTTGTTGGGGTGTCAATAATTAATGTGTAAATTGTGTGAAATCTAGGATTTCGCAAGAGTAGATAGACATTTAAATATGAAATTAGTCTTTAACGGTGAACCCTATCCGTAGATTTAGGGTTTGCTAGATTAGGGGAAAATAATAAAATTTGTAGCTCAGCATAGAACCAAGAATTTTGCCGTGTAAACATTAATGTGTTTTAGGGTTTTATAAGGTCTGGTTTTACATATCTCTGAGTTGTTTATGTTGTGGGTAGACATTGATGCAAATTTAGGGTTTGTAACTTTGTATGGTGCCTAGATAAGTATTATTAAATCTGTCAACTATTTACCCTAAAGATTTGGTCGTGACGTTAGAAAGTATATCAGAGCAGCAGGTTTTAAATTAATATCTGTAGAAGGGTTAAACGATATTTGTATAAATATTTGTCAAGGACGTTTTAGTGGACTGTGGTACCAAAGCATGTCACTTAATTTATATATTTGCACAGATATAAGGAATATTGGCATTAATATCTATTAGAGACATTACATGGTCTTGTTCAAAAAATATTTTTCTTATCTACCTACATCATCTAATGTCAGTGATGATAATGATGTTAGTCTTGATGAAGACTCATGTGATGTTGATTAGCGATTCTATTATTTTAATTTTGAACAATGGATATCTATCATGACATTTGAGTTTGACAAATTGATATCAAATTAGTATATTGTATTTGTAATATTTATGGTAGTTTTGTTTAGCATATGCATGATATGTGGTATTCTAAACTGAATACCTTTTTTTAGGCAGCTAATATGTATATATTTATGATTTTTTATATGTTTTTTATACGTACATACCAAGAATGTACCCAGCCCAATCTTTTTCTCTATATTGGTATCTTGTAGCTTTGTACCTATATCTGAATCTGATTCAGCAACTTAACTGGAAACATAAATGCTGGGAAACATGAGTGCTTTGAAAGATTAAGAAGGTAAATACTTTTGGCCTTCTAACCCTCCTTCTTGACACATGACATGTGTTCTTTAATAAAAAGATAGTTTAAACTTTGGGACAAACTCAATGAAGATTTAATGATATTTTAAGACTATTAATTAAAACGAGCAAATGCATGAATTTACAAATAAAAAGGTGACCACAAATACAGTTTGGGAGTAATTGGAATAAACCAATGCCTTTCTTGTTATGTTTATGGGGTTTCTCTAACTTTTAAACAATACTTACAACTTACAAGTATATCTCTTGAATAGATAGCCATTTGATTACATATGGCGTGTTATGTAGGTGGGAGTCTTAAGGTGCTTGGATAATGAAGGAATTTGAGTGGGGTACTTGATTAGAAAGGCTGTTTTGCATCCTTATGGAATGGTTGAGTCATAAAGCTCTCATTGCCATAGACCTTTGTGGGACCTAGCGAATAAATTGCATGTGACCAAAATAAGTCAATGGGATTTAGAATCAAAACTCGAAGCTAAAAACTAAAGAAATTAAAAGAAAAATAAAATTTGAAAGACAAAAAGGCATTCCGGCAAACAAAAAAGCATAGTTCAACCCATAGTGAGGAAACCCCAATTGTGTTAGGAGCGATAGGACTTGCAAGACTACCAAGAAGACTAAAATAGTCTATAAATAGTCCAAATATCTAAGAGAAAGGATCCATCACCATAGAAAGTAGAGGTAAGGATGCCAAAATGTCAAAAGCGGGTCTAAAAGTATCACTCAAAGAGTCGCTAACAACTTTGAAGGCATTGATGCAAGATTTAGTGATGTCCCTTGTAGAATGTCCCACACAAAGGGGCCTTGGCTAGATGATCTTGGAGGGTGGGAAGAGTGTCGCCTCAAAATTCTATCAAGAATCTCTCCTAACTTTCATGGTCAAATGCCCTTCGCCATCTAAGATACTGTTGGAAGTGGAAAAGAAATTTGTGACTTGTGCTTGAATATGAGAGCCCAATTGGTAGTGAGGCACAACATGGGTATGGTATTGCAGGTGATTCCTTATATGAGAGAGGTGGCGTGCCCTAGTCCAAGTGTGTGTAGAGGTAGTGTGTGTGGAAGCGTGTTGTCTCACTAGTCTTTCATTGATTGTCTGAAAATTTGTGGAATCTTGAGAGCATCTAATGAATCCAATACCATTGAGAGGCTAAAAGAAAAAGCAATCAACTTGGTGGCCCTATGGATCCTTTGTAAGGCCTTGTAATGTCCCTAGTATAGCTCATTTCAGGAGCAGTTGAGTTAGCCTATCTCTTGGACCCTTGTAGGCTAACAAGATCTGGTTAGAGTGTTAGTGGCCATTTGGTGGGTTTGTCATTCTCACCCCTTCAGCTTTAGTATGGGCTTCAGTACGAGCATTTGGAGTTCAGTGCTCGCCAGCTTCTGACTGCACGGAAAGATACTGAGTTTGGAGGAAGTTATGAAATATTTTGTGGTTAAGTTAAATATTAATATTTAACTTAAATGGAGTATTATTATAAAGTCAAATTGACTTTATAAAGTTAAAACCACTTAAATATATTATAAATATTACTTTATAAAAATGATAAAGTGATTTTAAATCACTTAAAGTACATAAAGTGCGCCCAAGTATTAAAATGAAACTATTGAGAGGTGATTTAAATGACTCAAAGTGGCGTCACTTTCTTGAAATGCGTGCCTCTTGAGGATATAAGGCATTTTTGGCAAATAAAACTCATTCATGATTATTTGACTTTGCCATTTTGGTTTTCTCCTGTGCTATTCTCTGAGACAAGGGTTTGAGCATTTCTTCCATTGGATAGCGAGTTCTTCTTCAGTGTTGAGCATTTTTGAGACTGTGAGAGACCAGTCGTATTAGTGCATCTGTGAGGGCTTCATTCAGAGGTTCTATTGAGCTTAATCAGAGTTTTTGTTGAGTTGTTTACCAGTTACAATAAGGAAGAGGGTTTCTACACCAGAGACGTCTTCTTCATCTATTATGCAGCGTTTAGCATTCGTTCTTCAGCTTCTTTCCTTGGCCATACCATTTGCCTTGGGAAATGTGTCATTTTGGAGGCTAGGCGTGTGAAGTAGCTTGCAAAAACACCTTCCTTTTGGCTTTAGACAGTGTTCCATTTTTGGCGTCCCTCCTTCACATCTGTTTGTATCCAGTTTCTGTTGGGGAGAAGTCAGATCTGTAGCTCTAGCGTCCAATTCCGTCAGTTTCACCATTCTTGGCTGGCAATTGGAATTATATTCTTATTTAAATAATGTGGAGCATTTCGGGTATGTCTATAATTTGTATTTTCATTGTTTTAGTTATTAAATACCTTCTGCACTTCCATTTTGCAAGTTTTAGCTCAGATTTGAGTTTTGTGAGCATTTATATAGGGGATTTTTGAGAGGGAGCTAGTTGGGCTCATCACAGGCCTTATGCTCAAAGATGGCAACCTCCCAATAAAGGACCAAGCACCACTGATTTGGGTAGTCCTAAGGATGTCAAACTCTTTCTATCATTGCTCCTTTATGTTTTGTGACCTCCTTTTCTTGTGCTATGATTCATTGTTTGGCATTTAGTGGCACCCAATAAGAGAGCGGCTAGGATAAAACTAGCAATGCCCCTTATAATTTCCTTTGCCCATTCAAACTTGTGCAAACTTTATGAAATAAAGTGGCTGCCTAATCAAATTCCCAATTGATAATTTCAAAATTTTGAAGTAATTCGCTTGCCACGTCACCCAACTCTACAACGATCTCCCTTTTTCTTATGTGAATCTTGCAACTACAAAAGGTGCGGTCAGTTTATCCCTGATAGGTGTTGGCTGGGATTGAAATAAATGGAATTATTTCCTCATAACTTCTCAACAAGGACTCAACAAATCCCACTCCTCTCCAAAGAGGTATGATGATGTCATCAAGGGTAGAATTAATGAATTTAATAACTTTTGAACTCTATGCGACCGTAAAAAATTTAGAATTATTAAAGAGTGGTGGCCAAGTGCAACTGCAATTCCCTTTTGAAGTATGACTAACTTGGATTATTACTGTGGATGGCCAATGAAATATTAATGCTGGATTTTCTGAATAAAATAGACTTCCTGTTCCTGTTTTATTCCAACAAATTTTATTTGTGCAAAAATATATATATATATTTTTATATATTTTTTGATTTGCTAAATGTGCAATAACCTGTAATTCCTTGTGAGCCCAAATTTAACCTCTGAATGAAGCCAACATTGGAAACAAGAAGGTTTTCCTCTTCTGATCCCTAGATAAATTGTGAGGGTTTTCATCCTTAAGGTGAAAGCTGAACCAAAGCTCTGCAACAGGGGTTTCTGCAAATTGATAATGATAAAATGGAATGTATTTTCCCAATAATTGTTTTTTAATCCTTTTTCTGTCCAACCCTAAAAGTTAAACATTAATTGTTTATTTGAATATTCATCCTTTTTCCCTTTTATAAATATTAATTACCTTTTAGGTAATTAATATTTCTTTTAATTGAATATTCACGATTTTCCACTTTATAATTTTAATTTGCTTTTTGGCTCCATTTAATAATAATAAATTAAGTGGCCTTTTTCCAAAGGTACAACTTAGGGTACCTTTTGGATGACTTAATAAGTTATTGTTATATTATTCACTTGTAAATCCCTCCTTCAGCCTAGGGGGAATAAAAATAGGCTTCGTGTCCTCCAATTTGATTTAGTTCAAAAAAGGGGACGTTAAACATGCCAACTTTTCAGAAATCAGGGGTCCCTTGTGGAAATGTAATCCTTTACTTGCTTCAGGATGAAGAAATAAATGATATATCCCTTGCTCATCATCATTATATGTATTGACCCAGAAGGTTTCCAGTTTTCATGTATCCAAACTTTCATGGTTTGTGGGCCAGTATATACAGCTGAAAATCTGCAATTTAAGGAATTCTTTTTGAGAAGCCCCAACCTCTGGCCCAATTTCCATTTATCCAAATTCTCAAAGTTTGTGGGCCAAGATGTATACCTGGAAATCTTCTAATCAAGCATTCTCTTTAATAAGCCACATTTTCTGGCCCATTTTAATGATAGAAAATTGGACCTTTGCAGGGTTCTACATGCTCATCTAGCAGCCATTGTCCTTTTTGGAGAGGAAAAAGGGCTTGTCAATCCATTTCTGGGAGTGCTACATAAAAAAGAGAAGATCTTCTTTAGAAATGGTAGGATTATATTTATTAATTGCAGATTTGAAAGTGGGAGAAGGCTTGGTTTTCCTCTCCTTATGAGGGGCTTGGGCTGTTAGGCTTGGGAGTATTGGAGGGGGTAGTGGGTGGGTCATTCCAGTTCTTGAGTATGTTGGCTTCATTCATCAGCTCTCCACATTCACCCTTGATTAACTGGCAGTTCACCGAGAGCCCAAAAAGAACATTACAAAAGAACTCTCTGTATATAATAGTTTTTGCTCTTAAGAAAAGTGAAATGTTTTATATTGATGGTAATTTAATTATTCATGGATTCCAAAAATGGTTTTGCTACACTGTTAGCATATTGATTATATTGTTTAAATAAGTCTAACGTTCGTTAATAGGTGAAATTTGGCAATGAATACAGGTTTTGGTGAGGGATTTCAATTGTGCAGTTCAAAAAAATATACTTCTTCAGGTGCATTTGCTTTTAATTATTTTTCCTCCATATGTAATCATAATATTTGATTTGGTTCAGAGATAGGTTTGGTCCCTCTATTCATATCTGAACTTTTTCCCATTGTCCAATCTTGGTTTGATCTTGTATTAATGTATTTTGTTCCTGGAATATTTACTCTTTATTTGTATTTTTGCAGGGTCATATGTATTTATTTTTGCGATATGTTTGTTTCTATTCCAATATATTTGGATATGAGAAAAAGGTACACTTTCAAAATGTAATGCTATATTTATCTTTTTTGGTATGTGAATAAAGGCATTGCTTAAAGGGCTAGAATGAAAGGAATTTTTTATATTTAGAATTTTGAGATTTAACTTGTGCCACTGTTGAATTGTTAAATAAATTTCTTTTGTTTAATAATTAGAAAATGTTTTCAGAGTTTCCTCATTTTTAATCCTGATAACTATATAAATTTTTTGAATTATTTGATAATGGCTAGTCAGCATTTCTTTTTTCTTGTATATTCCATAGATATACCCTGTTATCATTTCATTTTTTCTTCCAATTGAAGTTTATATTTATAGTTTATACCATTTCTTTTCAAAGGATTATAATAAATTTATGTGATCGTTGTTCTATGACTTATTGTCTCATACACATGCTTCTTTTGAGATGTCCATGAGTAACCATAGTTACCAGGAGACTCCATTATAAGAATGTGGACTGTGTCCCTTTCCCTGTGCCCACAATTTCTGGTGACTACATTTGTATCTAATATAGCTGTCTCCTTATTCATTTACTTCCATAACCTAATGTGATTGGAGTCCCAGTCCCATATGGATACTCAAATTCCTCTGTCTCTTGGTAATTATGTGGCAACAGAATATTATTTCTTTCCAATCAACAAATATATCATGGGTCTTGATTTTTCAGACTGCAATTTACTATACTTAATTAACCTTATTACAATGTAGAAAATATATCAATTAGTAATAATTGAATGCTGAGGTAACTTGGTCACAGAACAGGCTTATCTAATAATGTTGTATGAATAACCAGCTTTCAAAAGCTACCTCTACAGATTTACTTCTTCTCAAATACTTTGTAAGAAACTGCAACTCAGACAGAATTTTTATAGTAAATTTTCAAGGCAATTACTAGAGTAAATCTTTGAAGTACTCTATATGCTATCCTTTTCTGTTAATGGCTTTTGAAGACAATTTCTATTAGCAGAAGTAAAGTTGGATATATAGTATTTTTGAAATGAAGATCTGATAATATAACATCTCTAAGCAATTGTAATGTCTCCATTTTCGCGGGCATCAGAGTGCGAAGGATTAGCCTATTATTTGGCCCTCGTAGGCTAGTGCAGATGGTTAGAGGGTCCTGGTTGGCAGTTATCGGAGTGTTTTCTTCTCCAGAGCTCAGTTGATTCAGGATTGGCCTTCATTTGACTCAATTTCTCATACTTACTATTTATAGTAAGTGACCATTTCAGTGGAGTCGGTATTGTTATATTTAGTAAGGCACCTGGACAGGTCTTAGTTGCAGTGTCGATCTCCTAGTTCAGTTGGTTTGGCCAGTGGATGAGTATTTATGGAATTATTATCATTAAAGTCATTTTAATGATAATAAAGAATTATAAAGTGCAATTATAAAGTTATATTTTCACTTTATGTGCTTGGGGCCACTTAATGACTTAAATAGTCAATTAATTAAAAAGGTATTTTTAAGTGGGGCTAATTAATGCTTTATTATAAAGTCAACAACAAAAAGCATTTATATTCATTTAAATGATTTAAAAGCCACTTGGAGGAAATCGACCTAATTGAGAGAAGTATATATTGAGCATCAAAAGCAAATAAAATTCATTCTTGATGATTACTTGAATTTGTCATTTTGGTGTTCTTGGGATTTGACATGGAGACCAAGGGTTTCAGTCATCTTCAGCCATTGGAGAACGAAAAATCTTCAATGTATTAGCAATCTTGAGGCTGTGAAAGATCAGCTGAATCATTGCCTTTGAGAGCTTCATTTAGGAGTTCTATTTGTGCTTCATCGGATTTACAGAGAGATTTAGGAATAAGGGTTTCATCATTAGAGGATTGTTTCCGGGTATGAATGCTTTCAATGTAATTTCACAACTTTGATATAATATTATATTTGCTTTTAGCATTTCTCTATTTGCATTTGTTTGGTGTTTTATGCATTCTTGGTAAAAATCTTCAAAAACGTCAAAACACATAAAACTTCAAACCAACAGTTGAAAATTTAGCTTAGGGAGAACCAGGGGTTCCTACAACAATATACATAACATCCAATTCTTGAGTGTGACAATAAATTTAATTACAGTTGGATGTAAAAAGCTAGGAAACTATCCTAATCATTTATAGAGAATATATTGAAATAAAAAAAGCATAGTTACTAGGTATGGAAATCCAAGTTTGAATATAAGGGTGAAACAGTATAACTATAGATATAGTGAGGCTTCAAATCGTTTGTCAATTGCAGCAGATTGATTGTATACTCTTTATCACCAAGTCGCTAGAGTGTAACAAGAATAGATCTAGTTCTTAGAAAAGCTTCGTAATATTGAGTGGAGAGAGTTGACCTATAGCGAACCACAATTGCTCAATTTTGCTTTTGATGGTGGTCAGATGGTATAGTGTATAGAAAATATCCTATTCAAGGAAAGCTCTGTCCGAAAGAATTTATTCTATTCTATTCCCTTCATTGTTAATCAGCAGCCTTGTCAAATTGACAAATGGTATCTCCATCTCCTTCCCCACCAACCATATATATATACATATTTTGAAACTTAAAACAAGGAAAGTTTGAAGAGCAAGAATTTGGAGAGAGTGTTGCTTGAAGCCTGACAAGGAAGAGAAAAGGTCATCCTTCATTGTTGATTTTGGAGCTGCACTTTCTCTAGCAAGTCAACTCTAATTAATACTCTTTGTCACCTCAGTTCCTCAATTTATTTCTACTCTCTTTTTGCCCCATTGGTGGAGATATGTGGTTCTATGTTCAATAAGATGTAATGTCCCCTGTTTGACTTTACCATCAAGATTAGTAGATTAGCCTATGCCAGGAGCTCCCGTAGGCTAATGAAGTGATTAGGGAGCTCAGTTGATAGTATTTTCAGGACTTACTATTTATAGTAAGTCAATCAGGATGGTTTCTGGAGTTGGTTGTCATTGCTTCCAACTTACTTCAGGGTATTGGTCTTCTTTGTGGTTTTCCAGGACTTCATTTATGGCGTTATTTGGGGCCTTTGGCCAAACTTACTATATTTAGTAGGTTGGTGGGATCAGGTGATGTGGAAATTTCTCAGTGTTGGACTTGGAGTGTTTGGTCGAGAGCTTTCCAACGAGCTATCATATGTGGTATTCTGAGTTCAACTCATATATTATTTTAATGCCTGAAGTTAATATTCTTTATTATAAAGTGATAATTAAATAAAAGACATATTAATAAAGTCACTTTATTATAAAGTTGTTTTTAAAAAGTGTCTGCTCTAGGCTAGGATGCCTAATGTGTTATCATGGGCCTTTTTTAAGTGAAGGATTTAATATTAATGAAAAGGTTGTTTCTCCATTTATCCCACATTGCATATGCAAGTGAAGTCAACTTCTTGGAAGGCCTTATAATCTCTTGGCTGGGACATGTTGAGGAGGCTTGGATGAGATGGAAGTTATGTTATTGGTTTTTTCAGAAATCTGATTATTGGGCTTGGAGGACGAAATCCCTCTTTGTCAACATTCTTCTCGCTGTTGCAAGATACAGTCAAGAGAATTAATGGTGTTTTCATTTAGGAAACACATTGGGCTTATTAGATTTCTAATAGAGAAGGGCACATTTGAAGAAGATATTTGGAGTAGATTCGAGGGTGATAGTGGCATCAAAAATAAGGGAAAGGAAGATTTGTGATTTGCTACAGTGCCATGAATAGTGCATATTTGTGATTTGCTACAGTGCTGTGAATAGTACATGAACAGTGCCGTGAATAGTACCATGCACAGTGTTGTGAACAATGCTGCTACAGTGTCCCGCTACAGTATTTGGCAGCCATTTGGGGGTTATTGAAAGATACCCTCTCAATTTTTTTTGATTTTCAATAGCAATTACAATGTAACCAAGCACCCGTTAAGGTTAGCTTTAAACCAAAACAATGCAAAAAGAACTCTAACCAAGAATGCGCCCTAAAACCACTTAAGGAGGAGGGGTGGGCATATGGTTAGAGGATCCCTAGAATCTACTGAATCAATAATTGAAATGATTACAATTGAAAATGAGAGGAATTAAACTCAACACCAAGAATGTGCACACAAGATCCTTTTGAAGGCGAGGTGCTAACATATGGTGGAGTGCTAATTACAAAACTGAAAGGACTTAGGCGGATAACCAGCCATGAGAGAATTTCGGCTCTTCCACTAAAGCAATGAGGGGAAAGAAATTACAATCAAACACTTTGTCTGCTGCGGCAGGCATCCACTCTTGAGTGGGGATTCTCCACTTTTTCAGTGGGTACAATGAGAGATACAAAATTTGTTCTCCACACTGGTGGTAAACCATCCAGGGGTAATTAATGTTGGTTTTAGAGAATTACAAGCAAATGCGGCAATGACATATGGTTGGATTAGTACTACTAATGCACAACCTTACAAACAAAATATTCTGCAGTTTACTAGTATTACAAAGATAGAACAAGCCAATATGTGAAGAATGATTCTCTCTAATTATAAAGCTCTCAATACTGAAATAGAAGCAAAAAATCTGATCTTTTGAAGTTTGATAATTAAAATCAGCAAACTGAAACTGTAAATCAGCAACCTGTAAATCAATGAAATGCTTATAACTTTATCAATTTACCTCCGAATTGAGTGAAATCAAATGCAATGAACCTTTGGAAGATAGGTGCCCATGTTCTAATAAAGAAATAGCTTAAGAAAAAAGAGTATTAATTTACTTGCACACTTGCCAATGCTCCTAGAATGGTACGACCCTTAGCAAGGGCGATTTTGCAAGAAGAAATCACACACTCCAAAATAAAATTTGAAAATTGCTAGGAAGGGTCGCCTTGGCCTTAGCAATGGTATTATTGAATGCCCATAACAAAAATAAAATCATGCAAGAAGCTGTGAATAGAATCGACTTTCAGCTGTGTAGAAAACAACAACTTGAAATCTGGAAAAACACACCAAAATTCACCACTTTGAAGCTCTATTTGCTAGTTTGATTTGAGAAGCAGCTTGGAACCAATTAGGTGTTATCTTTCAAACACCAAATTGGATTGATACTAGGAGGTCAGCATTCTTCGAAGTGCAAAATGAATAGTCATTTCGACAACATAAGTTTGGCATAAACATGAGATAACAAATGTTGGAGCAAAGCCTCATTTTTAAAGAAGATGAGATGACTCTTCAAGTTCTCAAGATGGGACGCCAAAAGCTTTTGACATATTTTTAAATTCAAAAAAGAATAAACCTCCTTCAAAAAGGCGTCCACTTCAAGGCATTTAAGACTTTATTAAAATTCTTAAAATTCCTTTATGAAGGCGTCCCCCTTCATGTCCCTCTTTTAAGTACAACTTAAAGTTAACACCTTAGGCCAAGGGGCCAACTTGAAATTAGAACACTTTGCCTTGAAATGAAGTATTTCACCAAAATATTGCTTTTAAAAGCCCAAAGCTCAAACCCAAGCAATTGCTCCAACTGAAAATGAAAAGTTGAAGATTGACAACTGCCCACTGCCATAAATATTATTTACTAAAAATAGTAAACACCAAGAAATACCACAAAACCTCCAAGCAAGGAAACCCTTAATTCACCTCAACGAGCCTACGGGCCTCCGGAATAGGCTGATGAGCAACTGATATGATCACTGATGAGAAGGGGACATTATAGTTACATTTGCATTCATATCTAGCCAGGGGTTCATTGTTCCATTCCTACCCTAGGCGGCTACACTTGGTGGAGATTTGGCACTTGTTTTTGGACTCATTATTGCTGTTACCACTTTAGTTGTACTCAGATTTGCGTTAAGGGTATTAACAGTCCATTTCCAGCTCTATTCTCTTTCGTGTATGCCATTTCATGTCTATTATAACAAGCAAGGTTAACGAGTATGTAAAGAATTGATTTTACTTTCAGAGTATGTAACGAGCACATTCTGGGTGTTGAGTACTTTCAGCTTTTCAGTCTTTCTTTCAAAGCATTGTACTTTGTAACACTTCGCCATATGGTCGCCCCTCACTCCATATTGGATTGGGTAGCACATACTTGGTGTCGAGTTCCCTTTCAGCACTTAGTGTAGAAGATTCTCTGACCTTATGCTCGCCATCATCGGCGCCATTCTTGGTTAGAGTTCCTGCATAAGCATTTTGATTTAGATCCTCTGACCAATGCTCACACCTTGCCCACATCGGGATCCTGGTGTACATTCTGGTTAGAGTTGCTTCAACATTTTTTGGTTTAGCTGCTAACCTTAACGGGTGCATTTGTTTGTAATTTGTAATTTGAAAAAACAAAAAAAATTGGCTCGGAATATTTCATTCTATCACGCCTCCCTCCACTAGAATCTGCAAGGGCATGTGCATCAAAGCCTCCAAACGAAGAACAGTCTTAGTTTGATAGATATGGGTCTCGCTCCAGGCCTAATCAATGATATCCATGTGTGCCAAAATGTCAGAGGCCTACCGATAAAAATGAGCAAGATCTATCATGAACTTCTCTATTTTAGTGCGGACATTGCCAATCCACTTATTTGCTTCCTGGGCCATCTTCCTCAAGTACTCCAAACCACTAACTGATTCTCTCGGGAGTTCTACTGGAAGTTCAACTATAGGGTTCTCCTGCCCACATGGACGGGCCAAGTGCTGCATGTAACCAACCATTGTCCTATGCTCCTTCTTCAATCGTTTGTACTTTCCTTCGGTTCGGAGCAACTTGTCCTTGAGTGCCTGATAGGAGCTATCACACTCCTCAATTATCTGAGCCCCTGTAGGGCAGCCCAACTCCAAAGTGGTGACCATATAATTTTCCGGAACAACATCATCTTGATCACACTCAATCCTGGGAACGGCCACATGCAGTGTGTGAGAACCATCTTCATCTATAGAAATCTTTGAGAGTTTTCTAGCCCTCTTCTTCTCTGGTGGTGCATTGATTCTACTGAGGAATTCTTCCATCTCAATCACCGGGTCAGTCTCCTCAATAGGATCCCTTCTTATTCTATCCCTTAGCTAATCCGACACTGCCTGCTGCGGGTCACCAACAACAAGTGGCTGTTCCTCCCTCGCTTCTTCTTCACACACTTCTTCTCTATTAACATTTTGATGAGGCTCGTCAATCTTTGTTTGTTGGGTACCTTCCCCTGTAACTTGAGCCTCCTACCCTGCAGTTGTCTCGTCCTCTAAAGCTGCCTCAATCTCCTGCTGGAAGCGAGTATCCGTGGCTGTTTCTTCCTCTCCCTCCTGTTGGTTGTCTCTTCTAGGCACATTGACACTTTGACCAAGTGACTCCCTACGGGGTAGCTGATTTGCTTCTTGTAATCTGGTTCTTCATTCAATCTATCTCTTTGGTCTGCAAACAATGAGACCTCCTGTACACTTGGAGAGCGAGCCCGTGATGGTGTGGATGATGTTTCCTCAACTCTCTGAGGCATCTGCTCAATCTGTTCCTCCCTCCACAGTTCTAGGGCTTGGAAGACCTGTTTCTTCTTTCTGGAAGTTGGCGGCCTCTGGTCACCCATCAAGCTGTAAGTGAGAGGAATTGACCTGCTCTTAAGCCTATTCACATGCCTTTCCACCCAGTTTCTTGTAAATTTCAACACTGGTATGCATAGTGTATCCAAATTTGTAATCTTTGGCTCTGACCAATTAGGAAGAGGGACTGTTCTATTTCTCACTATCTCATAATCAGACTGCATAACATTCATGTCCTCATCTACTTGGTCTGGGACTAGAATAATCTCGCACTCTCTAATCATGCTCAAAGGTATCCTGGAAAACATCCTTCTCCTAATCTCGGCCTCATCAGCTGCATTAGCCCATAAATCCTCGATATGTGCTTTATGTCTAAACTCCTCAGTCAACACCATTATGATATTCTTGTAGGGGTCAAAATCCTGCCTGCTAATGTGTTACAAGAGGTGGAAGAATTGCAACTCATCCTCGGCTTCCTTGTCTGCTTGCAAGGTGGGACAAACTTCATCTGAATTTCCCATGACGATGGGGAAGTCTAGTCCTCCCTTCTTCTTTTTTTGAATTCTGTCATAGGTAATGAGTTGCCTAGATATCTTTAGCATCAATATTTTGTTCGTTGGGTATCTTGGTAGCCTGAAAGGATATGATGTGAACCCTTGCAGCCTTATATATGAAAATTTCGGAAATTGGATAAACCAACATCCATACCTCTCAATTAGCTCCTGAGCTTCCTTTGATATTCTCTGATGAGTTCTCTGCTGTAGAGTTCTAGTTATGTACATAGTGAAGGCATCATTAACTCTTTTGTAGTGAGAGGTGTTGTCTAGGTGCAACTGCGGGCAAGCCTCATGAATTTCAAATTCCTCACTACCACACCCAATTGGCTTCTTGTAGGATATTCCCCTGTATTTTTTCGTTCGAGCCAGCATATAAATCACATAGGAACTCATATAGAAGGTCTTTGTTCTCAAATTTCTAAACTGTTCGTGTATATTATCACTTATCATCCTCGCCCAGTCTACACGATCTTTGCCTTCTAGCACGATGTTGATGAAATAGAACATCCAAGGCTCGAAAATATAGGATTGGGGACTTCCATTCACCCTGCTGAGCATCATAATCAGGTCACAATACTCTTGCTTTACATCATCCAAAATTATCTGCTTGGGCAACTTGGTGCGAGTAGTTCTGGGTTTTTGCACCCAGACTGAATTTATCAATCCTGCACATCTCTCAAAAGAAGAAGCATACATCTTTTTAGCCCTTTCTCTTGTTCTGTAAATCATCCCTTTAGAGGCAAGAATTCTAAACGCCTCCCCAATGGCTTCAGGCGTGAGATTGGCAAACAACTTGCCATCAGGTGAAACAATTGTTCTCTGCCTTGGTTTGTAGCAATTGGCGCACTCGATAATTAACTCTGGACATCGAATGGCTGGCTGAAAACCAATAGCTGCATAAAGACCACTCTTCACAATGTTGTGCACTGTAACTGACGGAGGATAGTCACCTATCCCATGCATTCGACTTCTGAGTGCTCCTAGATTGAATGAGCCAAAATTTGTGTCACTCAACTCTCCCAACTTCGAAGTAAATTTTGACTCCGGAAGAAATGGCTTGCTCAACTTCTTCATTATTGCGTGTCTGGTTACACTAGCTTTGCTGAACTCAGCATTTGCAGCCTTGTTTGCTCTTGTAGTCGCTCCTCTATTTACTTCAGCCATCCTCAACACTTCGCAACAATATCAATATCTCTTCTAACAGTTAGAAATTTTCTTGCTCCTTTAGCAACTTCTCCCAATTTCGATTTTCTTCACCCACAGAGTCTTCAAGTCGCACTTGCAGTTGGTGAAGAGAAATGAAAATTTTCATAGCTCTTATAACTTAGCCTGAGAATATTTTGACTTCTAGACAGAGGCTTATTTTAGCAGATTCATTTAATTTCCTCTCCACTACTTTGTAGAAGTTCGAATTTTCCCTCCTTTGGCAATTTGCAACAATTGTTATTATATTTTAATTTGAAAATTTCACCCCATTGAAATAAAAAAAAAAATCATGCTCCAGGCATAGGCATACTTCACCATGAAGAATTTAAAATCACGCCTTAGAAAACATTAAATCATGTGCCTTGAAAAAATTATCTCAAAAGACCCAGGCGCATTTTATTTTATTCTCTTGCCTTAAGAATTTTTTCCATTTGAGCCTTAGACAATTTTCTCTGCTTTAGAAATTTCACCAATTGTAAGCCAACCGTCTACTTAAAAATCACAAGCCTAGGTGTAATGTTTTCAAAATTTATTTCCCCCTTAGAAAATATTCAAAACTCTCCGATTTTAAGAAAACATATTTTCCCCTTTAGAAAATATTGAAGACCCTCTTAGAAAATATTTTTCAATCTTTATTGTTCAAGGGCGCACATGAAGGGGTTCATTTAATTTATCACCCTTGAAAATATTTTCCACTTAGAAAACATTCACCTTTCCCATCTTGGGCGCATTTGCTAGGTGATGCTTTTATTTCAACGCCTTAGAAAATTCTTCCAAACAACCTCTCCACTAGGGCGCATTCAGAGGGGTACGCTTTTATTTCCTTGACTTAGAAAATTCCTAAGTCTTCTTCCTGTTGGGCGCATTTTCACCCAAGTGCCTTTGTTTTTACCCCTTTAGAAAAAAATTTCAACCTCCTCGAAGGGCGCATTTAGACCTATGTGTGTTAGGCGCATTTTGATGGGTCATCTTTTATTTTCTTGACTTAGAAAATTTTCCCACTTAACCTCTTCATGATGGGCACATATGGGGTCTTATTGAGGGCGCACCTTATGGGGGGTCTTCACATGTTAATGCCTTAGGCGTTTTTCAACTCATCCTCTCCATGATGGGCGCATATGGGAGGGTGTACTGCCATCTCATGCCTTAGAGAAAATTTCTTGCACCTCTTCTCAACTTGGGCGCATTTAGGGGGTGATACTTCCATTTTGACTTAGAAACTTTTTTTTTCCTCCTCACTTCTTGTCAAGGGCGCATTTCACAGGTGGTGCTTCAAGTTAAGGGCGCCTTTGCTAGGTGCTCAAGCAACTCCATGACTTAGACAATCCTTATGCCTCCCTACTCCTTGGGCGCATTTTACCCCTTGAGGTTCATGTTGACATGCCTTAGAAAATTTGTGCTTTCTTGTTTTCCACCTTGGTGTATTTGGACACTTAGCTTATTTTGATTGGCTCACCTTCATTTTCTATTTTTAGTAATGTTGGCGTAAGAACTAACACCTCTGGAGTGTAAGTTTGTACGGACAGCTATGCACACTACGTAATGAGTGCTCTTCAAATTAGGAGGGGAAGCTCCCTCGTTGTGCTGGAATGCATGAAATAGAAAACTAAACTAATGTCCTATCCTTTTGTTCTTAGCTGGTAGAGGCACAAGGTTAAGAAAACCTAGAACGTTGCAGCTAAGTATTTTCTGGTTTCGCAGATCATGTAACTACAACTAAGCTAATTTCTTTAATATTTATCCAATTTCCTCAAGAAACAGAGCATGAGGAAATGGAGCAGGAATGTATTGTACGATAAACTCCAGGTGCGGGCTCACAACATGAAGGCAAGGTAGGCGCAACTATTTGCTAATCCGGGAAGAAGTTTATTATAAAACAAATGAACGGTAAACCTGGTACAGCTTCACAACATGAAGGCAAGGTAGGCGCAACTATCTGCTTGAATGAGTCTACTATAACACACATCAACGATAAGCTTTAAGTACAGTTTCGCAACATGAAGGCAAGGTAGGCGCAACTATTTGCTCTTCTGAATAGGCTTATAATCAACAAAACAAAAAGGTAAGCAACTGGGACAGTAGATTGTATAGACGCAACACGCATGCAATAACGATCAAACCAGCAACCCCATTTAACTAAGATCGAATAAACACCATAACAATAACATGAAGGCAAGGTAGGCGCAACAATTTATTATAACAGCAATTACTCTTTGAACAGATACAATAATAGCAATACTACAGGCAAGGTAGGCGCAACATGTATGCTATCAAGCAAAAGTTAAATTACAAATGAGCTTAAAGCTCTTATTTATAGACTTCAAGGTGTAGGCAACCCTAAAATCACCTTGAGTCAACTAAAGTCTTGCAATGCATGCAAGATCTTATTCCTAAACCCTAATTGAATGAAACTATACAGTTAACTGGGAAACTATCATCAGTTAACTGAAACATCTAATCTAAATGGACAAGGTGCAACATGCACGTCCTTATTGAAAGCAAGTCAACTGGAATGCTATCATCAGTTGACTGAAAGATCTAATCTAAACTCCAAGTGTTTGTAGATATTTCCAAGAAAGACATGGCATGCAATGTGTAACAACCAGTTAACTCGGAAAGAAGCCTCGAGTTTAACTCCTGTGTCTAATGTCTATCTTGGAAAAGGTGGGATGCCTTTAACTGAAGTCTACTGGCCCTGATCTTGAGAAATTAACCCATCTACGAGGTCGTTGACTGCATCTCCATCTGGGGAACTGAAGCTCTGGCGAAGAATCCTATGTCTGTGCAGCATGTCTTCTCCATTAGTCATCTGACACTGGAACTCACCCTTTCTCCTGATTGCCTCATCAAACAATGTTGACATGGCTGTAAGCTGATTCATCTTACAGCCAACGGTCTCACCACTGAAAATACCGTGAATAAGTGCTTGGAGCTCTAACTGGATGTCAGCAAGCTCAACATAGTCACCACCCACACGCTGATATACACATGGTAATTGAGACACAAAGTCTCTTATATAGCGGAGTGCACTAGTAACATGCTCTCTGCTCTCAGCCACCTCAGATGCGATCTTTCCTTCTATCTCTGCCTTGAAGATCAACTGTGTTCTCCAAATGTAGACCTCTTCTTTATCTTCTGCCTCTGTGACTGAATCAAATGACATTCCCAAGTTGGCAATCAGAATCTCATCCCTGGGTCTATTAATGGCCAAATCACGTTCCTCATCTTGAAGTCGTAGACGAAGCTCACGTGCATTATACCGCAATTGATACAATTCTGTAAGTACAAGGCGGCCTCTAGCAACAAACTCATCTTCCCATTCCTCCAATCGCCTACCATATGCAACCAAGAGATCAATCTGACCCTGCTCTGCTGGTGGTTCTAACATATGTGGAAGTGCGGTGACAACATCCCCTATCCTGTGTAGAAGGCTAGAAATGTACTGGCGAAGCTGCTGTATTTCAGTCTTGAGAGCTGATTTATCTTCACCATCTTTCACCATCCTATCCTTGACGCTATCTGTAGCAACCTGTAGGAGATCAATATCTGTTTGACGAGTACTCTTACCGAAATGAACTGTGATAACTTCGAAGTCTTGAGCTTTCATCTCGTCTAGACTCTTATCTTCTGGAGGAGCAGCAGTCTCAATAATGAATTCCTTATCTGCACTTCTCCCAATATGTATCTGTTTCTTGATCCTCTTTTCAGGCATATCTTGATGGTCATGATCGAAATCTGAATGATCAAGTATGTAAGATGGTTGTCTCCTTTTTCTTCCCAGTTGACTCTCAAGCCAAAATGAATCCCGACTAATCCCACTGGAATGATCTGTACTAGTCGCAGGAAGATCTGATGAATGTGAATGTGTAAACGAATCGCTGCGAGGAGGTGAATCCATGTCCAAATCAATGTGAATTGGAATGGGAGGCTGCTCTAATGGTGTCGGTGACGGCATACGGGGCTGAACCTCAAGCTGTGGAGAAGTCCGAATAACTTCTTTGACTGGCTCTACATGTGGAATCGCAACAGATGCTTTTCCCTTCGAATTACTAGGCGCTGGATTCTTGTTAGGAGGATTACTCCTCTTCTTCCGCTTAGGTTTTGAAGAAGGCAATACAAGTCCTTCTGGTGGCGGCTCTGTTCTAGGCATAGATGCCTTTCTCAACCTTCTGCTTTCTAAATAAAGCGTACTATTTTGGATGACCCTGCTCGATCTCTCCTTTACTGATGCGAACTCTTTGGCATACCAGTTCACTAACGGCAATGGTTGTCCATCAAACTGCTCTCTGTAAAATTGAGGAAGTGTATCTCCCTCATCCTCTGTCAATCCTTCCACATCTTCTGCCAAGAAAACAGAAACTTGTGGAAGAGAGAACTTGCTATAGCTACGTCTGCGAACCTCGAAATCATCCTCACAATTCACCCAATAATCTTCCATCGTAGGTTTGTGATAAGAGAGATTACCCAGGCGAGCTGCGTAATGACCCCAAGGATCATATGTGCGTGTATCCACCAGGTACTTGAGTTTGCAATTTTCTAACTCTTGACCTGCGGTCTTAGCATCAACTGCCGTCTTACACCAATACATCCCGAATTGCAAAGGAAACTCGGCAGTTGGTTTACGCTTGATGCGCAAACGTTTGTGAACTTCATATAGCTGCCTCAGGAACTCCATGAATATTGTTTTATCCGAAGGATAACGTGGTAACATAGCTGGTTTTCTTGTGTATCCATAGACACGGATATAGGTGTATGTAGGGAACTGAATGTACCAATCTGCCCAATTCTTCATTGCTGCTTTGGCAACTGTCGAGATGCGAATATGCAACTCCCGGTCCAAGTTTCTCACTGTATAAGTCAAGAAAGCCTCTTGTACACGTTTAAAATGACTTTCAGCCTTCGTGAACTCAAGCTGGTCATAGTAACGATATACTTTCTGTACACTGAGTATGCCCACCGTATTCAAACCATTAAACTGATTCTAATAAGCAATCAAGTACCCCAGGTAAGAACACATATGAAATTGATGCGCAGCTAGGAAACCGGTGATTTGCTCGTGAATAGCATCGCTGATGAAGGATGCCCAGTCATAATGCTCTTGCCCAGAGATGATTCTACCAATGATATAATACATCCACGGGTGAAATTTGTTTGCATCTGCATGACCTGAGACACGATTAAGCAGTGTAATCAAAATATTGTATTCATCCTTACACTCGCCACGACCCAAGTTGTTTGGCAACTTGCTCTTCTTTTGTTTCAGCCATCTCTCTATCATCTTGTTCTGACACTTATCCAGTCCAGCATTGAATGCCTGCTCGCTCTGACTCATGGAAATAACCATCCCATCCGAATGTTGAGGAATATCCAGACTTCGCTCGATATCAAGGGGTTTGAGACTGCATATGACACGTCCATCTATTGACCGTATCTCTCGTGTAGCGGAATTGTAATGCTTGATGCAAGATATTACAAACTCCACGCAATGCACCAAAATAGGTATGGAAGCGGCCTCAAGTAACCGGATTGCTGAATATTCTTGATAACTGAATCCCTGATTTTGAGTGGATCCAAAACTACCTCCGGCAACACCTTATGTAGATCTGTATCAACCGTTCCGATGAAGTCATGGGTTAAAACCGATTTGGTCTTGAATTCGAGCTGAGTGAACTGCATTCTGAAAAACTTGCCTGTTGACTGTGCACACGGCTATATTCTGACAACTTTTCTGGAAAGCCAAAAATAGCCTGCTGAGGCTAAAAATAGCTTGTCGGATGAGAATTTTTACGAAAAAATCTGAGATATGGGTTTTGTCCAGAAAATGATTCTAAGACAACCCAGAACGTCAGAAATGCAAAAATTTACCCTTTACTCAGCCATGCAAAAGAATTTCGGTTGAGAAAATTAAAGCTTCAAGAACAGATGTTTTGGAACAAATTTTCCTGAAAAATTCTGGCACATGGGTTTTGCTGAGAAAGCTCTTCTGAATCAACCCAGATATTTTGTTTTGTCAAAATCTGCCAACACTTCGAACATGCAAGAGAATTTAAGACGAGAAGATGGAAGAAATATAGAGAAGAAAAAAGATGTTTTTTAAAATTTTATTTATTTATTTATTATCTTCTTTTGTCAAAATCGCCACTCTGCCTTGAATCTGATGCTGAATCTGAACTTGTACCTGCAAAAGAATATTTTATCACCTTTGAACTTGATCCTTTGATGAAAATTCGCCAATCTCTTTGAAGAAATTCGAACTTTCAAAGCTGTGTGAATGATGAAAGGCGCCATGCTTGTTTAAATAAACAATTCGTACCATCATGCATGCATAATGCAACCCTAATTTAGAAAAAATAAATTCGATTGGCTTCTCTCCAGTTGAACTGCCACTGTCTCTGAGTCTTCAAAATAATATCTTAATTTTAAAACATGCAAAAAAAACTAAAAATGGCGCCAATGTCTGTCTTTGAAGAAATTCGTCACTTTTCAATGCTCTGCATGCAAAAATAGTTTTTTTCATTTTTTTGCCAAAAATAGCATCTTGCTGTGTTCAACACACTTCCTTGATTCCAAAAAGTCAAATTTTGATCTTTTAGGCTTCCATTTGCAAGAGTTATGAGATTTTTGAGAATCTCCTATTTTATAGCTGACTGCAAAGTTACAACTGACCCTGTTCAACTCTGATTTCCGGATGATTGAATGATCCTGCGACCGTGCTGAGATATCCACCGCGAAGCTTACATGACAATGATGAAATGTTTGCTGGGAGCAACAACTGCTAAAATCATCATTTGATACCTTAGAAAATTAGGCGCCTCTGATTAAATTGATGTTTTGACTCCAGACTTAGCCATTTCTTCATATTGCCTTCTGATGCTTCAAACTGCCGCTAACGATGAATAATGAACCCCACTGACTGAATAATGGATTCATTGCATGACTAGAAGTATTCTGCATCCAATGACTGTATGTGAGGGATTTAAAAATTGTATTAAGAACCCCAAAAGCATGAGCGCCCCTATTCTATGATAGCTCAAACACCATTTTGACAAAAGTGTGATTTTCATCAGAA
Source organism: Sequoiadendron giganteum (assembly GCA_007115665.2). Taxonomy (NCBI): domain Eukaryota; kingdom Viridiplantae; phylum Streptophyta; class Pinopsida; order Cupressales; family Cupressaceae; genus Sequoiadendron; species Sequoiadendron giganteum. Next base: position 587,515,651 of record CM021109.1, read on the forward strand.
CACCATACTTTGACCCTTGATACCGGGAACTGGAATGTTCCGATATGCGTGCCGTCTGTCTTGCTGTACAGTTTGGTCAACTTGCAAGAGATGTTCTTGGAGATGACGAAGCCAGAAAATTGCTTTTAAGGCCTCTAAAAGAAAATCGCCTTTTTCAAAGAAAATAATATTCTTACACTTAGTCATTTTTTGAACTGCCTTCAATCAACTCTTCCTTACAGCATTATCATCTTGACCTCGCACGTACGAGCATTCGCCAAATCCCGGAGGTTGTCGGCTAGACTCGTTGGATAGCTTGAGTAATTGCACACAAGTCTTGTGAAGACTATAATTGCAAATAACCCCGTCTGGCAAGCCTAAAGGAGAATCGCCCCTAGCCTACAGCTGTGCAGCTTTGTGTAGCTACGCTTCACCATCCTCTGTTTTATGTGCTCGATAGGACCTCTGTCACAGTTACTCAGAATGCCGGATCGTCTTGTGAACGGGTGCACTGCAAAGCTGGACTGAGCTGGAAGAGATCTCAAGAAGACCTCAATTGCAAATTCATCCATCAAACAGGTCTTATTCAGGATCGCCCCTGGGCTACAGGGGAGCGGATTTGCATTTCTAGAAACCTCATCTGACATGTATCTTGCTTGCAATTTCCACTTCTAATGCTGATAACCGGATTTCTGTACTGGATATGCTTTCGCTTGATAGCTCGTTGAAAAGCCAAACTAATTCTGCAAAGACTGAAACCATAAAAACACACATGCATCTAGATCTGCGCCTTCAAAAAGAAAATCGCCCTTGGGCTAGAAGGGAGCGGATTTACATCTCTAGACTGCCTCCGTGATGAAAACACTCTTCGCAACCTCTGCTTCTGTCTTCGTTTGCCGGAGTTCTGTAACTCGGATAATCTTGCTTCATGGCTAATCGGAAAGCTGACTGAAAACATAAAACAATGAATGTGTTCTTAATCCAAAACACTCAAATCTTGACCTTCAAATGGAAGGGCGCCCCTAGGCTACAGGGGAGCGGATTTGTTTTGAATTCATTGATTTTCACCATTTTATGCTTTGCAAACGCTGTATCCATCCCTGCGGTTGACCATGTCGAAGCGTTGTGACTGCTGAGGTGTGTGGATGACTATACTTCATCATTTTCACATGTACGGACACTATAAAGTTGATTTGCACGTTGATTGCGCAAGTGTCTACTACGTTACATAGTGAAAAGTTCCCAGACTTAGAATATTTTAGCACTTTTTGCCAATCTGAAAATCCCCTCCATCAAAAAGCATTATTTCCAACATCTTTTATCGTAGAGCGTTCCTCTTTGAGTTTCAGGCTTAGATATTGATACCTGGTACTGGCCAACTGCCATTGATGACCCCGAAGATCCTAACTTTTCTCCTGAAAAAGTGAAAACTACCCACCAGCCTTAAACTGACTTTTAACTGAAACTGACTTCACCACTATGATTGTGATGTGAAATAAGCCAATCAAAATTAATTTCAGCCAATTCTGACAAGTTCCTATTTTTTAGGGTTTCGAGCTAAAAATAGATTTCAGAAACCCTAATTTTCAAAATTTTCAAATTTTGCCAGTATCTTCCTGGCATCACACTGACTAAAAGCCCATACTTTATTTGCCCAAAAACTGAGTTTTGACCCCACTTTTACAAGGTTTAGACCATTTTAAGCAAAATGCCTTAATGAAGCAAAAATTTCGGTTTGGGTACAACAAGTAACTTCTTGATTCTCAAACTTCTGCAACTCCTCCTGACTTGAAATTTTCCCAACATGATCCTCGTGAGTTAAGTGCCTTGTTCATACTTGCCTTTTGCATGTGCCTCCTATTCTTAGCTCTGTTCTGGAAGTGACTTACTATAAATAGTAAGTATGCAGATTTTGCTCAAATTTTACCAATGGACTCCTTGAAGGATGCTGATCTCAGTGGGAGACATCAATTTTCCATTTTTCTCGAGCTTTACCCCTCATTTTAGGCACCAAAGTTGGAAACCCTAATTTCACTTGCATGTGCCTCAATTGACTTCCGTTCAACTCTCTTTTTGTTTTGCATTGCTGTGCTCTTGAAACTGAAGATTTGGGATTGTTGGAGGGAACTTGCTAAAAATAGTAAGTGCTTGAAAAGGTGGTCAACCAACTGTCGGATGTGGTTGCATGTCGTATTGCTCGGGAGATCTCAAAAAACCCAGTAAAACCTAGAAAACTGGTCTGCATGCGAGCACCTGCTAAAAATAGTTAGTCATCATTTTGACTTGCATATTATATCATCGCAAAGCTCTTGAAAAACCTAGAAAGACTATCCTGACATGCATTGAAAAATCATATATGCAAACCCTAAAAACTGTTTCCGAAGCCAAAATTGCTAAAAATAGAAAGTTGTCAGAATTTGCTCAAATTTTGCGTACAAGCACTTTGAAGTGTTCTAAATGTGGTGAAGCCGTCAGAATTCCAAAATCCTGAGGAAAAGACCCCAAATTAAGTACTTACCAAAAATAGTAAGTTGTCAGAATTCAATGAAATTTTATTGGGAACTTGCTTGAAGCCTCCAGATTGCAAAGCCAAGTTCAGATTTCAATTTGCCTACTTAAATTAACCTCAATCCAGCTTGAAGAATGAAAACCCTAATTTCGCAGACTTAGCCAAAATTTCAACTTAGGCCCAAAGATAGGAACATCCCCGAAAGGACAGAAGGAACAAAGAGAGACAGCCGCAAAACCAAAGCCAAAAGACTAGAATGGAGCAAAAATTAGGGGGTACCCATTTTGGATGGGGTGATGTGTGAAAAGGTCACAACAGAGGCAAAAGGAAAAAATGAATGGGAAAAGGCCATGGCAATTGAACATGAGAGTCATATGAAAAATAAGACTTAGGATCTCACAGGTTTTCCACAAGGGAAGAAATCCATTTGGCTGCAAATGGGTGTACAAGGTCAAGTACAAGGCAAATGTCGCACTAGACAAGTACAAGGCATAGTTGGTTGCAGAAGGGTTCTCATAGTGAGAGAGCATCGATTATTAGGAGACCTTTGCTCCTACAACAAAGATGAGTACCATTTGGTTAATCCTAGCCATGGCAAGTCAGTTTGGCTAGACTGTCCTTCAAATGGACGTGAAGAGTGCCTTCCTCAATGGAGGTTTGGAGGAAAAAGTCTACATATATCAACCACAGGTTTTCAAGTTCCAAGGAAGGAGCATCTTATATTCTGATTGAAGAAAGCTCTATATGGCATGAAGTAGGCACCCAAAGGATGGTACGTAAAAATTGAAAGGTACTTGGATGAACATGGGTTCCAGTGGAGTCCTTTGGATTTGATGTAGTTGGGTTGAGGAGCCCAATGAAGGGCAGCGGATACACAACCATTTGTAGCCAATTCACAAATCAAACAAGAACTAGCAACCATTTCATATATGCTTAAAGGAAACAATACGATTTTCCTAAATATTCAATTTCAGATTTCATTTTGCCTTACAAGTAGATCAGTCCAGCTACAAGAAACTTCAAACATCAAACCAAAAGTAAACTATAACAATCTGTGGGTTGTAGATAGCCATTAACACATAGGATTGACACTCAGAAAATTCAATTTGATATACTTGAATAGGCATACAGCCTTCTTAGAAGTTCTCTAATATTAATTTGTAGGCATAATGTCTAGCTACAATTAACATTTAGGAAATTAGATTCAACTACTGTAGAAATGACCTTTTTATTTGCCTTGATCTTATGTGATTAGTATATTTCTGAATGTTATCTTTCTATTTTGTCTTCACCACTTCCTCCTCCCTCCTTTATCCTAGCATATATCTATTTGCTCTCTATAATGGAGATTGATGCCTAGTTGAGGTAACTACTTAGCTAAGAAAATTAAATGCTAGCAGCCACCATGCAACATCCAATAATAGTGGCTGCTAGGATCTAAATAGAATCCACATTAGCGTATGGTAAATTTTTATGATCTTCCACGCCCATTATGAAGGAACAATGATGATTGGTTGTTGCTAAGTAAGGATGATACTGTTGTTGACAAGGATGGGGGGCATATGTAACTACTTTACTTTTGAATATATTCTTTTGTAATTATTACTAGCTGCCTTGATTAGGAATATCATTTAGAAAGGACTGTAAGGGAATTTGTAACTCCCACGATTTCAAATTAAATAAGAAGTCGACATCCAAAGATATACCTTAGGTGGACCCCACCAATAGTAACCTACCAAACCAAGGAAGCGCCTGAAGTCTGAAGTTTGAATTCTGTGGGTCCTAGCAGAATGAGGAATTACAAAATAGAATATGTTGTTAATGATTTACCATGATTTCTCCACATAAATGATAGGGCCAAGAAGAGGCCTAACGTGGGTCCTAGCTAGGCAACCGATTAGAAAAGAGGGCCTAGAAAGTGTGTGGACTCCAGCAAAACACAATGCTAGGAAAAGGAGACCTCACATAGAAACAAAAGCAAGAGTGACAAACAAGACCTGCAACACAACAAAATTAGATGGGAAAAGATAAAAATAAAATGTGTAATGTTTTTGGGTGAACAAGATCATGTGTGGACCCAAATGCTCTTGCATTAGGATTCCAATATATATGTCAAAAGCATAGGTAATGATTTCGTTCTACTTATCATATATGTAGATGACATCATTTTTACAAGTAGTGAGGCACGTGCTATTAAATAGATAAAATCTAATATGCGTAAAATTTTTGACATTATTGATCTAGGTCTCTTACACTATTGCCTAGGTGTAGAAATTTGGCAAATAGGTAGCAACACTTTAGTCACAAACCAAATATGGCAGGAGTCTTCTCAATAGATTTAGAATGACAGGTTGCTAATCCTCATATACACCTATGGAGAAGGGCTGAAGCTTTCAGCTAAGACTGACTCTAAGTTAGTTAATGAGTCAGCCTAGAAGCAATTAGTAGGGAACTTAATATACCTTGTAACCACAAGACTTGATTTGAGCTACGTTGTGAGTTTCACTTCTAGGTTCATGATAGCACCAAAGGTAGAACATTGGATTTCAATGAAGAGAGTGTTGATATATGTGAAAGGGACACTTGACTTTGGCATTTTGTACAGTAGAAGTTAAACTTAAGACCCTAGGTTGTGTGGGATTACATATTCAGTTGGGTAGGTTTTGTGGATGATAGAAAATTCACTTCTAGATATGTTTTTCAGCCTTGGCATGGGTTCAATCACATGGGCCAACAAGAAGTAACATGCAATAGCTCTTTTCTCAATTGAAGCAGAATACCCAAATGCAGTGAAAAGAGCATGTGAGGCAATTTGACTTAGGAGGATGCTTTTAGACATGAAGATGCTGTAGATTGAGCCTCCACTTCTATTTTGAGACAATCAAGGGGTTATCAAACTTGCCAAGAACCCAGTCTTCCACAAGTGTGCCAAGCATGCTTAAATACATTGTCACTTTAACAAAGGACCAGACTGTAGACATTCATACCAAGTCTTTGGGTTTTGACAAATCTGTAAATTTGTGGATAAGCTTGGTGTAGTTAGTAGATACCATTAAGTGAGGGTGTAAAAGTAACTATTAAATAGTAATGGTCAATTAGTTATTAGACTTGGGTTGTCTCTTGTGATTGTAATCCTTTATAAGAAGGCTTTCCCTTCTTATTTATTTAATGAATATCTTCATCATCTTTATATGCTGATTTTTGTAACAGAATTAACCTCACATAATCCTATTGTTGTTTACACTATGGTTTTGCAGATGTTTAAGTGTTCGCATGTGTATGGTAGCATGTTTTTGAGTGTGAATTGAAGAATGCAATTAAAGGTTTTAAATGTTAAAATAAGAAGAGAATTTGTGACCAATAGGGCTTTGTAAAGAAATCCATTTTAAACTTCCAATGGAATATCCACGAAGTTAATGGATCAATATATATTCTCAAAAAATTCCATGCTTCTCAGTTTATCAAATACTTCCCTCTAACGCCCCTGCTCTAGAATCTATCTTTTTCTTTATTTGCCCTACATACCATCTTTGCTTCCAAAACCAATTTAATGACCTTATTTGTTTTTTAACTTTTTTGGTTAGTATATATTTTTCTAAGCTACTAGGGGAATTTATCTCTTTTTTTCTGTCCTGTTCGATAGGAAATTTCTTTGTGATCTTTTGACTGCTTCAGCTAGTTTACATGGCATTTGGATTAAAGACATCATGCATGTTGGAACTGCCTGTGGACAGGCTTCAATTAATTGAGTTCGCTTATTTTTCTTTCCATTTTGGCAGTTTTCCTCAATTTATTACTCTGTTCCAACACCATTTCATCCTTCCCTCCATCATATAACTTACAAGGTAGATCATTGGTAATTCAGGTCACTCAATTTCCATAATTCTGTAAATTCTTTCTTGTAGCTTATGTGGTACATTAAAGAAAAATTCATTTGACTTGGAGATGTAATTTGTTGTTCCTTTGCATTATTTGCATCTGTTTAAAATTCATGCAAATTGTTCATTTTTTTCGTCTCAAGGAATGAGTATTTACATTTTGATTGGATATACTTTATTATATGGTCTGCTGATTCGCTTAAGGGTAATATTGTGCAATTTATGTCTTGAATCCTAAATGGATGCATGAGTTCGAATTTCCAACTTTATTAGGCTATTTCTCCATAAATAAATTAGTTACTGAAGCTTCTTTAAGGGGAAATGATCTCATCACCTCATCACACAACAAACAATATTAATTGGAATTACTTATATTGTTGTGAGATCCTGGTCTTTTATAACATTCTATTTTTAGTATAATCTGAAGGTGCATGCTATCTATAAAATATGAGCTAAATATTGTATGGTTCCGAGATGGTATTGTGTTGCAGAAAATAATTCCACTTCGAGACATTACTTCTGTAGAGAAGGCAAGAACAGCAGGAATCTTTCCTAATGCCATAGAGATTGTAGCATGGGGGAAAAAGGTAAATCTTTGTAGTGACTGTAGCAAATTCATGGTGATTTACTAATGTTTCTAATGATTCACTTTATTGTGTTCATTTTTTTCCTCTGTTTTGCAGCATTTTTTTGGCTCATTTTTATCTCGAGATGAAGCTTATCGACTAATTGTGGATGGCTGGATGCAACATAGTGAACATGCAAAGTCATTCTTGAACTCTCAGGTGTGTGATCATTTCCATTGAGCTAACATGTGACTTTGCTTTCCCATAGGTGACTTATGAAGATGTGCTTTATTGTGTTACATTTGTGGCATCTGTTCTTGGGAGGATTAAAGACTGGATTAATAAATTATTGGTATTTAATATTGTTCCTTTTCTGTGCTGTTTGTATTCAAACAAATTCAACAAGGTTTTCAACTTGTTCCAGGATACTCCTATAATATCAAATGATTCAGATGGGACATTGTGCGCTCAACTGGAGGAAAGTGAAACCCCACTTTTGATAACTTTCCCAGATATGAACTTTGTGGGAAGGTAGAGATCAGTTTTGATTGAATTTTGTTACAACCAAGATTACTATTTAGTTAGACTGAAGGTTTGTCTGCAGTTTGTCTGCTCCTCCCCTAGTTTTTTGTTATGCAAGTTTCAAGTTTCTTTGTGAATCCGATTTGCAGAGATCTTGATGAGACACCCCGTGAAATAGAGGAGTCCAGTAATGAAATTGTAGCTGAAGATGGATTCTGCAATTCAGTCAATGAACAGATTTCAGAAAATTCAGTAACAAATAAATTAGAAGATTCCACTGCTCAAAAAATATCCCCAGATGCGTGCACTTCTACATGGCCAGTAGAAGACATGGATGCTCCAAAAGGTCTGTTTGCTTTGCATTGTCATTATTCATAAACTTTTATATATGAATTGAACATCTGTGAACACTTATAAACCTATTTATGGGTTATCTATGCTAGCCCTTTAGGACATCATACATGTCAAAGAATTTAATATTTCTAAATTTTACTGGATCAACTTTCTTTTCAATGACATTCAGTCATTTTAATTAATCTGCTTAATCTCATTTTCAATATTGATGTGATACAGTACCTGAGCAATTCAAGATGGTTGGTGAATCCAAATTTCCGGTATTCTTTTCTGACTTGCATCTCTAAGCATTAAAATTTAATTTTAAGTGTCACATCAAGTCAACCTTGATAGCCATAAGAATCTGTTGGTTATTTACACTTTTCTGTAAATGCCGATGTCAGATTGATGTGAAGGAATTTTTCCAGCTGTTCTTTTCAAATGATGCTACCAGTTTTGCTCAAAATTTTCATAGAAAGTGTGGAGATGAAGGTGAACAAATTTCCATTATTTCCTAAATATTTGGTGTTAGCAAGTATGGTGACATATAGGAGGTGAAGATAATTTGTTACTGATGGAGAAATGCAATATATTCATATATGATTTGAAGTCATTATGCTAGCTGTGTTCTAAACCTCATAATATTCGGTGGTCCCAGATTTTCAATGTACTCCATGGAATGAGGACAGACATTTTGGACATGTTCGTGATGCCTCATTTCGACACCCTATTAAATTTTACTTTGGTAAGGACATATCAGCTAAGGTATGGTAGTGTTTTTTGCCTTTTGGTGATCCTAATTCAGTTTCAATATTTCATTAATTTTATTTTTTACTTTTTAAGGTTCAAGTTTCACACATTGTCAAGAAGTGCAACGGTTCCGGGTGTACAAAAACAGGTAACCAGGAGCACCTACTTATCAAACAAGATGTAATCATTGTTTGAAATGTGTGAGTAATGATATGAAGTGGGCTGTTAAAAAGTATTGTTAACTCTGTTGATATCTGAAGAGAGTGTGATGAATTTTTCTCACAAATTTTAGACTTTTGACCTAAGTAGCGGGTTTGGGTTCGGGTTCGGGGGTTCGGTTCGCCGGTTCGGCTAAATTTTTTTTGGGGTGGGTTCGGTTCGTTTTGGGTTCGTATGTACAAAAACTGAAAAACATGTAAAAATAAAAATATATATATATATATATATGCAGCCTAGAAGCATGAATTAGGATTAGAACATCACATAACATCATATAAACAACAAAACCACCATAAACTTGAATATCATTTAAAAGTTAAAACATTTAATTTTTTAAACATGCATGATAAATATAAATATTCATCGTTCAAACTTCAAACTTCAAGTTCAATATTACAACACTATTAAAGTTTTAATCATCAAATGGATCCTCTAAATCATTTATATCAAAGTCATTGTCAACATTGACATTAGATGAAGTAGGAAGACTAGATGAATCACAAGTAGTGCCAATGGCACTGTCACAAGCACTAGTATTGTGCCCATGCTCCTGTTGGATATTGGACTCCTCATATGCAACATGGTGGGAAGTGGAAGCATCCAAGTTAGTACCCTCTGGCCCTATATACCACAACTTCGTCTCCCCTTCCTTGTAGTCACGTTGTTTGTGTGAAAGGAGACGCAAGTTGGAATGCACATATACTAAGTTCTCCGCTCTTTTTGAGAGCAATTTATTGTGCTTTACTGAGTGGATGAAAGAATATGTGCTCCAATTCCTCTCAGATGCGGATCAACTAGCAACCTATGAAGACAAAGTAAACAATTAAAAAAATTAAAATTATAAATGAAATTATGAAACTTTTAAATTTTAAAAGTAAAACTAAAATACGAAAATTTATTAAACTTGTGATAAAACTTTAATTGCAAGGGGCTGCAAATTTTGGAAGTATTGTCCATGGAAGTACCACCAACTATGAGCATCCTTTAAGAACCTATCACGAGAAGCATCAACATCTAGATGATTTGAGTGCACAAAATCAGTGAACTCATTCGTGATTACAGATCGCAAATCTTGGTTAGGGAAGAGTCTCATAAATGCTGCCTTGTACCCTCCAGCGACTTCTAAATCTCTATATGGAGGAAGCCTTCCTGGCTGTGAAAGAAGCTGACTACTGTAGTATTTTAGAGTCAATGCAAAGGCAAGAAGGTGTAATGGAGTTGTCATTTTGTTCCATCTTTCTTCAACAATTGTTTGCACTTGTTTGAAGAAAGTCTCTTCAGGGTCTTGCTCTCTTGCAACTATGGTGCACTTGATCTTTTCAAGCATTGAGTCTATACCATCATATATTTCTCCAATGCATGGCTTGTCCATGTTAGTATAGCGAATCATACTCAAAATGGGCTCGGTGAAGCTAAGGAGATACTCTGCACGATCCCACCATGAGTCATCTAATATCATGCTCTTAATTTTTGTTGCTCTTTCAGTGCCACTTTGCCTCCATATAGACCAATTGTTGCTAATCACCATGCTAGCAAGTGCCTCTTTAACTTTCACAAGTCGTCTCAAGACAATTGTATTAGAGGCAAAGCGGGTCTCTGCAACCTATTGCAAATTAAAAAAAATAATTAGAATTTAAAAATAAACTTTTAAGAAGAATTTAAATTAGAATACACAATCAAATTATGAAAATCAGAAAATGACAAATGTAAATATTACTTCACTTACCTTCAATAGCTCCAATTTTGAAAATGATCTAAAGATGCTTTGAGACAAGTGGTGGTTGGTGATGAACATCTAAATGTCCTCAGCCTCAGCATACAATTCTTTGATCCATGCAATTTTATTCCCAATCTTTTGCATCATAAGATTGAGTGAATGGACCGCACAAGGTGTCCAAAAGATATGTGAATATCTTTCCTCAACCAACAACCCTGCTGCTCTACAATTCTTAGCTTTGTCCGTTACAACTTGAACAACATTGCGGGGTCCCACTTGCTCAATGGCTTCAATGAGAATACTAGCAATAAATTCTCCATCTTTTACTTGGCCCTCACAATCCACGACTTTCAAAAACATTGCCCCTTTAGGGCACACCGCTATGACATTGATCAAAGGCCGATTTTTTGAGTCCTTCCAACCATCTGAAACAATGGACACACCTGTCTCAACCCATGAATCTCTTATAGGCTTCAATGCATCTTCAACCAACTCAACCTCCTTTTCCAATAAAGTGCTACGCACCTTCTCATAACCCGGGCCCTTGTACCCTTTTGGAGCTTCATTAACCGTTCTCAACATCTCTTTCCAATATGGAGAACGAACAACATTAAAAGCTAATCCATTGGCATATAGGCATCTTGCTACACATTGGTCGGCAAGGGCTCTACTCTCATTTTGAAATGCAAGTTCCAAAGGCCCCTTTGATCTCTTGTTTCCAATAGGTTGTGCACTTCGAGCTTGAAGATCCAGAATGGCAATAAATGGGTGGTCTTCTACCACAATATTGGGATTGGATGGGGGCTGCATTCCCTTTGATTTTTTTTAGACAAAGGGTGATTTCCTTTTTGGGCTTCCCGTTGATCTGCTGCATCTTGCTCCATAATGTATTTTGCAACTGTCTCAGGTAGAATAGGTTCATCTTTTTTTCTAGGGCAAGACGTGATGCCTTTTCCACCCATGCCACACAAATGTGCTTTCATCCTATGGTATGAACTAGTATATGTAACGTCACATCCATTGCATTTCCAAACATAACCACCACCACTTGGAATCTATTTTATCATCTCAACATACTTCCACAGAGGAGAATTAGGATTTGTTTTGAACTTTGAGTTTGGTTTAGCTACGGAGCCGAAGGTAGAACCCATTGACATTGTGATTCCTATGGCAATTTGTTTTGCAAACAACACATTCAAAATTTGAATGAAAACAAAATATTGATTTATAAAACCTAGCTCTTTTGAATCTTGCATACATTCATAGAAGAATGGAAAGGAAAAACATATATAAATCATAAAATGAAACAAAACAAAGTTTCTGGTTTGTAAAATGTAAAACAAAAAAATGGATGAAAAAACTCAAAAAAAAGTGAGAAAAACTTACCTCTTTGCAAAAATATCCTTCAACAATCTTTGTGGCAGCCAACAAACACTTGCAAATCTATAGGAATGGCAATGCAATCGTTTGTAGAAGCTTCAATGATCAATCTTCAACTCCTTTTATCAACCCAGCAAGCAAAAATAAGAACTCAGCCTCTTGGAATGAAAATGCTTGTTTGCAAAACAAATGAATAAAAATGATGTAGTTTAGGTGTTTAAAGTGTTTTAGAGGTCACTTTTAGGGTTCCCTTGGGCGTGGGTCAAAGTCAAACTGCAGAAATAAATTAAAAAATGCAAAAAAAAACCGCTTTTTAGGCGTCCAAACGCGTGGGTTCGACTTGGGTTCGCCCGGGTTCTTCTCGGGTTCGCCTGGGTCCTTCACCGGCGAACCAGGACTCCAAATACCGAATCCTGGTCGAACCCACAGAGGGACTGGACCGGGATTGGTACCCGGAGTGAACCCGAACCAGGACCCTGAGCCAGGGAGCCGAACCCGGTAACTTAGGACTCTTCTTTCATGTTCTAAAATTATGATTTCCATAAATTGTTGTCTTTCAAATGGAAATTACATTCTAAGATTTTTATTGTGGTTCTAATGTGCAAGCTGTAATTCTTATATGTAAACTTAATGCGAAATATTTCAATCATATCTTATGACTTCATATATTTCAAGTATTTGGATATTGGTTTGGTACTTTTCTGCTTAGAATGGCCTTCCACGTTGCATTTTACACAACATACAGTATTAGAATCCTTCATTTTCCCTTTTTGAGCTCTTTGAAGATAAATTTTATGTCTTTTGTTGTGGCAAGTGGTGAACAAGAATCATCATCCTATTCATTAAGACCAGCTATCTAGCTATGGCTGACCTTCTACAGTTAGAAAATGTGATTAACACAGTCACAATGAAATCATGGAAATCTCTATCTAGATCTGTATAAGGAGTGTATCCTCACATTGCAAACCATCAAGATCAATCTGATGTTTGTTTATTTATGCCTTCATGATATCACGGGAGAATGGTCTTCCCATCCCTAATTTTAAATTTACATATGGTGTTAGAACTTTGGCCTATGGAAGCATCATCTTAAAGAGAACAACCATGAAAAGATTAGCACGAGGTTGGGAGTCTGATTTACAAGAAGTAGAGCTCTTTGTTAGTTATCAGATATGTTATAGATTTGCAAAAGTTCTAGGCTAAGAGAGATCATTGCCTGATATGAAGGATTTGTAAGGTCTTTTGGAAGTTGAGAGAATCTGCTTGAGAAGAAGCTGGATTATTTCATGTATTGTAGAGAAAAATGCAGTTGTGAATTTTTGGTAGCTATATGACCACTGAAGAAACCTTTGTATGCGTATTGGCCTACTGAAGGGTAATCTGTAAATAGAAAGGTCTTTTGAGATTGTAAGCAATCCTAGAGAGACATTGTGAATTGTGAAAATTGCAGAGCAGAATCATGGCACAAAATCACAAATAAAGAACTCATTGGAGAAGGCCATAAAGGGTGTTAATGGATTGAAGAAGCCATAAAGAAAAAAAAAATATTGCTCATGGGAAGCATATGTTAATAAAATAAAACTATGTTTAAGTGGCAGATATCAATTACTTGGATCAATTTTCAGTTGGAAGTGGCAGAAGGGACACTAGGGTTCCCAGAAGTTGCCTGCTATATAGGAAACGCCAGTTTGGTGGGTCTTATAAAATAATTTTTCACAATTGCCCCTTTGTAGTGCATACAGCTGTACGACTTCTTTATATACTTAGAAATAAAGAGGCAGTCACCATTTGTTTCGACAGTTTCTAAATAATTTTTGTACATTTTATGTATAAAGTATATGCACATTTAATATAAGATTAACAATTATATTCTAAAAGTGCAAGTTAAGGGAGATGAGGCATTCAAAACATTGCAAGTATTTTATGTTTAAAAACACAAAAAATCTGTAAACAGGCCTCAATTTTGAATCCTAATTGGTTCATACTGGTCACATAAGTCTAATTAATCACTATCCTTGCTCATGATATAATATTGGTATGGAAACTTTTTAATTGTATAGGTTGTGTTACCAAGCATTTTTGGCAACTAAGCCTACTTATTGATTGTTCTTACACCTTGCTAGCATGTCTACCACAGTTCCTAAAAGATGGTTTCTGGGTGTGCATTTCTTTTATTGATTTCTTGGTCTTTGAAGTTCTTGTATTGAATCTTATGGCATGAGGATTAGGAAGAACTTGGAAAATAGGAAAATCCTATTTAGCGGAGGAGAGAGGAGCCTTATAGCTTTGAGCTAATAGTGTCATGGTGATGATGATTGAAACAGATTCCTTAGCTGTGGATTTGTTTTGGTCATCATTACAAAACTTCAACCATTGCATAACTTATTAGTTATTACTCAAATGGGTTTATATCCATGCTCTCAAATTGATCTGTTAAGTATCGCATGTGCTTATTTCTTTGGATAAGAAGCCAGGAACAGTTACATTGAGGCATTTCAAGAATGGAGATATTATACCATTGCTTAAATATAGTTACAAGAGAAGAGTGAATTAGTTATGATTTAAGATTAGTCAATAGTTATCAAGGAGAGTTCTCATGCATTGTGTACGTATATAGACATTATAATTTTCTCTCTAGTTTATTTTAGAATCATGAAAGCATCAATTTGCATTGCTGTTTCATATATGGTAATTTGACTACCTATTTAAGAGATTTTCCATCCCTAATTTTACTGATTTTGGTGAAAGAAAGATAATATTTAATTAATGAATTTTTTAGGCAACAGTATCTGCAGTTATTTCAACTGCTTTTATTAGTTCCGAAAGAATTTGTAGGATATCTAAGGTATTCCTTTTGGTCAGATCTATTTACTTTATATTATTTTTATCAACTGCTGTGCTCTTAATCAAGTGTCAATGTGCATTAGATGGCCCATAATGGGGTCAATATTGCAGTTTTATACAGATTTGTATGGGTGTGTTGCTGCCATGATTTTAATTCTGGTCAATGCTTTGTGATTGCTTCTCTTTAGAGGTTAGTTTGGAAAACTAAATAAATAATCTATCAATGTCTAAATATATGACTACCATTTTGCTGTATTATAAGTCTTAGGAAGATACTAACAATAGCTGTTTGAATCAGTCATTTGGTGATCGAAACATCCCAGCAGATGAATGATATACCTTATGGAGATTATTTTCGTGTTGAGGTACGAACAATAGAAGTCATTGAAGCCATAATCTAAATTATGTTTACTCTCTACATTCTCAGAGCATATCCTTTTTATAATATCCAAAATAATGTAATTGTTTTACATTTCTTGTTGCCAATTTAGAAGCTAGCTATGGAATTTAATGTAGAAGCCTACAGGTGATAACTTTGGAAAAGTATATATACCATAAAATTTCCTATTACAATAAAATGCAAAGGAATGGTGCTTTTGTTGGTTACTTGACATTTCTTGTTGTGATTGGTTACTGTCCTTATAGTGGTTTTCATAACTTGGACAGTATTTTGCTAAATAAATTGTATTTGCCTTTCTTTAGGTAAATACTAAAACCTCTGTTTTATTTTTAATTTTCATGTCTAAAGCTATTTTCTTCCTTTGGGGGACGTTTTAAAGATACCCCACTTTATGTAATTTCTTATACTGGTTGTCCTTTGCATTCCTATTAACACGACTTTTGTTATTTTTAGGCAATGATATAAGTTCTCTATTTCTTTCATTCTTTTTGAGGAAAGTATTTTCATTGTCTAGGAATGCAGAATATGTCCTAAACCTCTCAATTATCATATATTGTGTAAATATACAATGCCCTTTCGACTTTTATCATGTATGATACCTCAGCAATACAATCATGACATCAAAATTTCTTTATTTGTCTCTCTAGCTAGCGATATGAGGTAAATTTGAATGTATTATGCCTTTTGTCTTTGGTGTTTGACATTTAGCTACTTCAGTTCTCTACAAAATTAGTGAATGTTAAGGAGATGCCATATAATGAACTATCTTTATGTGCAAGAAGTTGATGTTTTTAGTAATTAATTTTTAAATTATACAGCAAACCGCACAGACATTGAGTTCTGGAGGAACAGATTGTCTCACTTGAGAGTGCATGCATTCCAAGGTCTTAATGATGGCATATATTAAGCTCCCAAGTACATTTGGTTCCAGATTTGACATGTCCGTTCCATTTATACTATGCTTGTTGCAGTAGTTTACTTCTCAAGCTATCATTTTCAACTGTAGCAATTCATGCCCATGGTGACCTGTTGCTTGATTTATATCCAGAGACATTGCATAACCAGGAGATGCCAAACCTTGATATAAACAAGAAAAAACTTGACCTGGAGGATTTCAAGATTTCAAGATGATCAACTGATTGCTTAAATTAAAATTCCTTTCACCACATATGGGAGAAACTGTATCTAGTTGGTTCGATCAAATAACTTTCCCATTCTTAACGGGATTTCTAAATTCCTTAGCTTTTTGATGGGTACATCTGTTTCCTTCAAATCACGTCTTTACAAACATGAACTCGATCCCTCAAAATTTGGATTTACACATTACTGTCTGCTTCTGTTATGTCCCCTCTCTAGCTAGTGGTTTGGAGAGTTTGGGTTAGCCTATTTCTACGGTCCTCGTAGGCTAACGAGATGTTTTGGGGGGCTCTTCGGAGGGAATTCAGGGTCTTCAGCAAGCTTGTGTATTCATCTTTGCATATTCAGTCCTATGTTCAGTTGGTTGGTTGGTCTTATGAGGTAGTTCAGGGTTTTTCATTGCTGCTTGCTATTTATAGCCAGTACTACTAGTTTAGTGGTTTCATGTGTACAGTGGGAAATTGTGCCGAAGGCACTCTGAGGAGTCTATTGCTTGGTTATTGACGAGCGTTGGCTTTTAATTAAGTTATTGAAGTCACAATACTTTAATAATGTTATATTATTAAAGTGACTTTATAACTTAAATGTTATAAAGTAACTTTAATTAGGTACTTTATAGTATGGCGTTATAAAGGGGTGATAAAGTAACTTTAAGTGAAATGTTATATTTTTAAGTTACTTTATTAAATACTTAAGTGAGGCACGAATTTCAAAGTGAAATCGATTTAATGAATTAAAACCCAAATGTGGCGTCCATCTTGAGGAAGAGATATTTTGATATTTCTTAAAAAAGTGTTTGCTTGGAGTTGGGCGTAGGGTTCGGAGGAGGTTAAAAGGGCAAATGAAGATTCATTTTCACTATCCAAGTTTATCATTCAAAAACAAAAAACTGAGCACAAGGTTGCAGGTATGAAGTTTGAAGCTGATTTGAGGATGGAACCCCTTGATTAGGACAAGATCTACAAGCGTGGGAGACCGTCTAAGGGTTCTATTATAGATGGATTCACACAAAGACCATCAATCTGAGCATTCACAGATTTACTTAGCATTTTTCTTTCAGCTTTTACAGTCTACATCAGCAGATTTGAATAAGACAGAGAGCATTCAATAGTTGCACGCCTCTACTAGGCAAGTGGGTGTTGATTACCTTGCATACTTCATTTAGCATGTGTTGGTTACCCAAATCAGGCCGTACTAGTTCAAAATCCTTGCATAATTCAGGCCATACAGGTCTGCTATAGAGAAAAGAGTTTATTACAGCAAAAAGGAGCATTAAAGGTGGCACGTGGGAGTCTTGAGGCCGGACAAGCCAAGAGAGGAAACCCATGGGTCTCTAGAAGCAAACTGATTTGGCTTATAGGCTGCACATTCCTTGCTTGGCAACGTCCAACCACATTCAGCAAACTAGCATCAAAACCACGATGACAAAGGAGCAAATTGAAGCATGGCATCCTTGCATTTGATTGCCATGACTGCCGTGTAAAAACTTAGTTTCCAAACTATTGCATTTTGGCTTATGGATATGTTCTTATTATGTTTTGAATAAATAAAGATTACTGGTTTTCAATTATTTACACAATTTCCCTTCCGCTATTGTTTTGTGCAATTTCTTGAAATTTCCAGCATTGCCGCTGACAAAAAAAAACAAAAAGATCAAAATTTAACAGAAAACTCAAAAGTCAGTTTTGAAACCCTGAGGGGACATCATAGCTTCCTATTTCTAATTATACACACTAGGCATCAAATTGAATAGCAATAGGACATTCTAGATAGTCTAAGGCACTTTGTATTCAATCAAATGAAGAATCTTGCACATTGGAGAGCAACAGTCAACATATTAGGATGTAAAAGAAAGAAAAGTAGAGCTTATAGTAGGGAGACGAATTGTACCTCCTCTTGCTTGGAACTGAAGAATCCTCATGTATAAGGTTTACCCAAGGTGTTGAAGGAAAGTAGATCCTTCTACGATTGCCTTTCTAGCATGTGATCAACCATCCTCAATCAACAATCCTCTTTAATTCATTTTTGAAGTCGTTGAAGTGTCTTTGGCATTGGATGAAGAACCACTTGATCATATAATAGGTGATCATGGCAACAACAATGAAATTCACCTCTTCCCCTACCTCGAGGAAATAATATTGGTACCCTTGCATTTTAAGTTCGACATGATTTCTTGTAGGGCTCTAGAAAGAGATTTCCAAAGTTTTATTTTGTCATGTCCCTTTTTCAAAATAAATATATTAAGTAGAATAATTTAATAATAATATTTTAAGTTGGTTCAATAACCTTACTTTGTAAGGACAAATTAAATATTATTATTTTAATAAAGTGACCATCTAAATGGAACATCATAAGGCCTCATGTAATATTTAATTTAAAAAGTGTTTTTAAACATTCTAGGAGGGTAAAGGAAATTCAATGCCGAAAGTGCCGCCAACTATAGATTCAATATTTTGGGGCCCAAAGGGGATTTATAAAAGGAGGGTGAATGGATCAAATGGATCATCCACTTTTTTTTATCAAATCGTTTTCTAAACATTTGTTCTCAATTTCTCATGCAAGGATGAAAACCTTTGGTTTGTAGGAATTTGAAGGACAAAATCCCTCTTGGTTTCTATTTGGCACTGGAGGACGAAATCCCTCTTGTCCAAGTGAGGTGATTCCATCCAAGGATTGCATTTGTGTTAAAATTTCACAATTTATCTTTAGTTTCAGTTTGCTACAGTGTTGTTACAATGCTTGGTCGTTGTGATAAGTATTGATTTTTTATTTATGATAAATAATATATTTGGTTTAGCTGGCTGAATAATATTCATAAGGGTTTGTTGTTGTGATGAGCCCAACTGGCTCCAACTCAAACCCTGTAGTTTTCTGCTTATCTTTTTATGTTTTGATTGATTTTAAGAAGAATTCTAGACAAAAGTAGAAGGGGCGCCAAGCATAAATATGCAAATAATACAAAAATACAAGAATTTCTTGAGCAACTGCAATACTAATTAAGATTTGGCAATACATACAAAGAGATTACATACAAACAACGTACCTGGAAAGCTCCAGAATAATTAAATAAGAAAGTACAGTGCATGCCAGGCAAGATGTGTTGAAATTGAATAATATCAACGCCTAGGTCTTGGATTTTCTTTCTCCCATGCAAAAACTGGAGAAAAGCTACTGAGAGGTATAGGCGCCCACAAAGGAGTCAAGAAATGACCCAAAAGCAAGGCATTTTGGCTTTCTCCTTCACACGCCCTTTCCATATGAAGCACGCCTCCCAATGTAAGTGTACAACCTCTAAAGATGTAGATGTTTCTTTATTGAAAGCTGGTAAACTGATGAAGATGGCGTCCAGATGAAAGAAGCCCTCTTCCTTGTTGAAAACAGGTAAAACTAAATAGAATAACTCAGATGTAAGCACAAATGAACTTCTGGATGAATCTCCCACAATGGCAATCATTCAACTGTGTTGGCATAAGAACTAACACTTCTGGAGTGTAAGTTTGTACAAACAACTATGCACACTGTGTAATGAGTGCTCTTCAAATTAGGAGGGGAAGCTCCCTCGTTGTGTTGGAATGCATGGAAAAGAAAAGTAAACTAAATCCTATCTTTTTGTTCTCAGCTGTTAGAGGCACAAGGTTAAGGAAACCTGGAACGTTGCAGCTAAGGATTTTCTGGTTTCGTAGATCATTTAACTACAACCAAGCTAACTTCTTTAAATCTATCCAGTTTCCTCAAGAAAACATAGCGTGAGGAAATGGAGCAGGAATGGTTTTATAGGATAAGCTGGGTATAGATTCGCAACATGAAGGCAAGGTGGGCACAAGTATTTGCTCAATTTGAATAGGCTTATTGATAACAAAACACAAAAGATAGCTAGCTAGGACAGAAAATTGCATAGGCGAGACACACGTACAATCTACGATCAAACTAGCCACTATATCTAACTAAGGCAAGCATTAACCATAATAATTACATTGAACCCGAGTGGCATAACAATTCATTATCAAAACAAATGCTCATGAACAGATACAAAAAGACAATATTACAGGCAAGGTGGGCACAACATATATTAATCTCTCGTGCAAAAGTTATTTACAAATGAGCTGAATGCTCTTATTTATAGACATCAAGGTGTAGGCAACCCTAAAATCACCTTGAGTCAACTACAGTCCTGCAATACATGCAAGATCTTATTGCTAAACCCTAATAAAGGAAACTATATAGTTAACTGGCAAGCTACCATCAGTTAACTGAAACATCTAATCTAAATGGACAATGTGCAAGCATGCACGTCCTTATTGAAAACAAGTTAACTGGAATACTATCATCAGTCAATGCAAAAACCTAAAAGAAACTCCAAGTGTATGTAGATGTTTCCAAGAAAGACATGGCATGCAATGTGTAACAACGTGTTAACTCGGAAAGAGGCATCAAGCTTAACTCTTGTGTCTAATGTCTATCTTGGAAAAGGTGGGATGCCCTGAACTGAAGTTTACTGGCCCCGATCTCGAGCAATCAACCCATCCATGAGGTTATTGACTGCATCACTTTCTGGGGAGCTGAAGCTTTGGCGAAGAATCCCATGTCTATGCAGCATGTCTTCTCCACTAGTTTTCTGACATTGAAACTCGACTTTACTCTTAATTGCCTCATCAAACAATGCTGACACGACTGTAAGCTGATCCATCTTACAGCCAATGGTCTCACCACTGAAAATACTGTGAATAAGTGCTTGGAGCTCTGACTGAACGTCAGCAAGCTCAACATAGTCACCACCCACACGCTGATACAGGCATGGTAATTGAGACACAAAGTTTCTCACATAGCGGAGTGCACTGGTAACATGCTCTCTGCGCTCAACAAACTCTGATGCTATAGTCTCTTCTATCTTAGCCTTGAAGATTAACTGTGTTCTCCAAACGTAGACATCTTCCTTATCTTCTACATCTGTGATTGAGTCAAATGACAATCCTAGGTTAGCAATCAGGATCTCATCCCTAGGCCTACTAATAGCCAAGTCACGCTCCTCATCCTGAAGTTCAAGATGATGTTCATGTGCACTATACCGCAACTGATATAGCTCTAAAAGTACAAGGCGACCCCTAGCAACAAATTCCTCCTCCCACTCATCTAACCGCTTGCCATATGCAACCAAGTGATCAAGCTGACCCTGTTCTGCTGGTGGTTCTAACATATGTGGAAGTGTGGTAACAGCATCCCCTGTCCTATGTACCAGGCTAGAAATATACTGGCAAAGCTGTTGTATTTTAGCCTTGAGGGCTGACTTATCTTCTCCATCCTTCACCATTCTATCCCTTGCGCTATCTGTAGCAACCTATAGGAGGTCAATGTCCGTTTGGTGAGTACTTCTACCGAAGTTGACTGTGATCACTTCAAAGTCTTGAGCTTCCATCTCGTCCAGACTCTTATCCTCTGGAGGTGCAGCGGTCTCAACAATGATCTCCTTACTTGCATTCCTCTCAATGTGGACCTATTTCTTGATCCTCTTGTCAGGCGCATCTTGATGGTCATGATTGAAATTTGAATGATCAAGTACATAAGATGGTTGTCTCCTTTTTCTTCCTAGCTGACTCTCAAGCCAAGACGAATCCTGACTAATCCCATTGGAATGATCTGTACTAGTCATAGGAGGATTTGATGAAAGTGAATGTGTAGAGGGGTTACTGCGAGGAGGTGAATCCACGTCCAAATCAATGTGAATTGGAACTGGAGGCTGCTTTGGTGTTGGTGACGGCAAATGTGACTGAACCTCAGGCTGTGGTGAACTCTGAACAACTTCTCTGACAGGCTCTACATGTGGAATAGCAATAGGTGCTTTTCCCTTTGAGTTACTAGGCGTTGGATTCTTTCTAGGAGGGTTACTCCTTTTCTTCTGCTTGGGTTTTGACGAGAAGGGTAGTACAACTTCTACTGGTGGCGGCTCTGCTCTAGGCATGGATACCTTTCTGATCTTTCTGCTTTCTAGATAAAGCATACTATTCTGGATGACCTTGCTCGATCTCTCCTTCACCAATGAGAATTCTTTGGCATACCAATTGACTAATGACAGTGGTTGTCCATCAACCTGCTCTCTGTAAAACTAAGGAAGTGCATCTCCCTCATCGTTTGACAATCCTTCCACCTCTTCTACCAAGAAGACAGATATCTGCGGAAGAGAGAACATGCTATAGTTGCATCTACGCACTTTGAAGTCATCCTCGCAATTCACCCAGTAGTCCTCTAGTGTAGGTTTGTGATAAGAGCGACTACCAAGGCGTGCTGCGTAATGACCCCAAGGATCTTATGTGCGTGTGTCAACCAGGTACTTGAGTTTGCAATTAACCAACTCCTGTCCTGCAGCTTTAGCATCAACTGCTATCTTGAGCCAGTATATCCCAAACTGCAAAGGAAAGTTGGTAGCTTGTTTACGCTTGTGGCACAAACGTTTGTGAACCTCATACAGCTACCTCAGGAACTCCATGAACACTGTCTTATCCAAAGGATAATGTGGTAACATAGCTGGACTTCCTGTATATCCATAGAAACGGATATAGGAGTATTTAGGGAACTGAATATACCAGTCTGCCCAACCTTCCATTGCAATTCTAGTAACAGCTGAGATACGAATGTGCAACTCCCGGTCCAAGTTTCTCACTGTATAAGTCAAGAAAGCCTCCTGCACACGTTTGAAATGACTTTCAGCCTTCGTGAACTCGAGCTGGTCATAATAACGATAGACCTTTTGTGCACTGAGGATGCCGACTGTGTTCAACCTGTTAAACTGACCCTGATAGGCGATCAAATACACGAGGTAGGAACACATATGAAACTGGTGTGCAACTAGGAAACCGGTGATTTGCTCGTGAATAGCATCGCTGATGAAGGATGCCCAGTCATAATGCTCTTGCCCAGAGATGATTCGACCAATGATATAGTACATCCATGGGTGAAATTTGTTTGCATCTGCATGACCTGAGACATGATTAAGCAGTGTAATCAGAATACCATACTCATCCTTCTCGCCACGACCTACGTTATTTGGCAACTTGGTCTTTTTTTGTTTTAAGCACCTCTCCGTCATCTTACTCTGACACTTATCAAATTCAGCATTGAATGCTTGCTCGCTCTAATTCATGGAAATGACCAACCCATCTGGATGTTGAGGAATACCCAGACTTCGCTCGATGTCAAGGGGTTTGAGACTGCATATGACACGCCCATCTACTGACTGTATCTCCCGTGCAACAGAATTATAATGCTTAATGCAAGACATTACAAACTCTATGCAATGAATTGAGATAGGTATAGAAGCGGCCTCAAGTAACCCAGACTATTAAATGTTCTTGATTATCGAATCTCCAATCTTGAGTGGATCTAAAACTGCTTCTAGAAGCACCTTATGTAGATTCGAATCAACTGTTCCGATGAAGTCATGAGTCAAAACTGACTTGGTCTTGAAATCGAGCTGCGTGAACTGCATTATGAAAAACTCGCCTATTGACTGTGAACATGGCTATATTCTGACAACTTTTCTAGAAAGCTAAAAATACCTGTTGAGGCTAAAAATAGCTCTTCGGAAGTAAATTTTTACGAAAAATTATGAGATATGGGTTTTGTCCAGAAAGTGATTCTAAGACAGCCCAGAACGTCGGAAATGTAAAAATTCGACCTCTACTCAGCCATACAATGGAATTTCGGTTGAGAAAATTAAAGCTTCGAGAACTGATGTTCTGGAACAAATTTTCCTGAAAAATTCTAGCACATGGGTTTTGCCAAGGTGATCGTTTTGAAACAACCTAGTTATTCTGTTTCGCCAAAATTTGCCTATTCTTCGAACATGTGAGAGAATCTAGACGAGAGAATGGAAGAAATCTAGAAGAGAAAAAGACGTTTTATTATTATTTTTAATTATTTGTCTTCTTTCAAAATCGCCACTTTGCCTTGAATCTGATGCTAAATCTGAAACTGTACCTGCAAAAGAATGTTTCTATCGCCTTTGAACTCATTTGTCTGATGAAAATTCACCAATCTCTTGAAGAAATCCGAATTCTCTAAGCTGTGTGAATGAGAAAAGGTGCCATACTTGGTTAAATAGACAAAGTCGTACCATCATGCATGCATGCTGAAACCCTAATTTTGAAAGAATACGACTGGCCTCTCACCAGATGAACTGCCACTGACTCTGAGTCTCAAACTAAAAATAACATTTAATTTAAAACATGCAAATTAAAAAGAGGCGCCATATTTAGCTCTTTGAAGAAAATCGCCCTTTTCAATGCTTTGCATGCAAAAATATTATTTTAATCATTTCGCTAAAAATAGTATCTGGATATGCTCAGTAAACTTCATTGATTCCAGAAAGCCGAATTTGACCTTGTAGGCGTCCATTTGCAAGAGTTATGAGATTTTTGAGTATCTCCTACTTTATAGCTAACTGCAAAGTTACATCTGGCCATGTTCAACTCTGATTTTCGGGTGACTGAATGATCCTACGACTGATCTGAGAGATCAACTGCGAAGCTTGCATGACAAGGATGAAATGTCTGCTGAGAGCTGCAACTGCTAAAATCAACACCCGATACCTTGGAAAATTAGGCGCCTTTGATTAAATTGATGCACTGATTCCAAACTTAGCCATTTCTCCCTATTGACTTTTGATGCTTCAAACTGCCGTTGACGGTGAATGATGAACCCTACTGACTGAATAATAAATTCATTGCGTGACTGGAAGTACTTTGCATCCAATGATTGTATGTAAGGTATCTGAAAACTGAATCAGGAACCCCAAAAAGATGGGCGCCCCTGGCCTATGAAAGCACAAATACCATTTTGACAAAAGTGTGACTTTCATCTGAACACCATTCTTTGACCCCTGATACCAGGAGCTAGAATGCTCCGATTCGCGCACCGTCTATCTCTCTGAAACAAATTTTCCTGAAAAATTCTAGCACATGAGTTTTGGCGAGGAGATCGTTCTGAAACAACCTAGTTATTCTGTTTCGCCAAAATTTGCCTATTCTTCGAACATGTGAGAGAATCTAGACGAGAAAATGGAAGAAATCTAGAAGAGAAAAAGACGTTTTTAATTATTTGTCTTATTTCAAAATCGCCACTCTGCCTTGAATCTGAAACTATACTTGCAAAAGAATGTTTCTATTGCCTTCGAACTTGTCTGTCTGATGAAAATTCGCCAATCTCTTGAAGAAATCCGAATTCTCTAAGCTGTGTGAATGAGAAAAGGCGCCATACTTGGTTAAATAGACAAAGTCGTACCATCATGCATGCATGCTGAAACCCTAATTCTGAAAGAATTCGACTGGCCTCTCACTAGATGAATTGCAGTGAACCCCGGGGACTCGTCCCCCCCCCCCTGGGCCCTAGCGTCTCCGAGACGGGGACATCCTGGAGACGTGGGGACGGCATCTCCCCGTCTCCGGAGGCGCCACTAGATTGCTCCCCCGCCGCTGGAGACGCCGAAATGCACCGGCGTCTCCGAGACGTTGAGGGAGACGCCTGGGTGTCCCTTGAGCGTCTCGGAGACGCCCAGGCGTCTCCCGCGGCGGACAGTCCATTGGGACGTTTTTTAAATTAAAAAAACACATTTTTTTATTAGTTTTTTTGTTCTATTCGAACCCTAAGGGCATGTGGGCCCCATCTAAACTCTTCTATGCTATCAAAAGCCCCTTCTAACTTCATTTTTATCCACATTTGCATTTCTACTTGTTTTGATATTCATATCATGCTACTCATTGTAATCATCTTTTTGATATAAATTATAATAGAAATCTTCCATTTGCTGATTCGACAATTGTTACATTGTAGTATTGCGTATTCTACTTTCAAATTTGAAAACTTCAATGTTCAATGGTTCATTTAGTAGTTCATTGTTAAATTTTAATGTTCAATGTTCAATGTTCAAGTATATTGTTATACATCTTTTCATAACTAGCATTTTAAGTACCATATGTATAGTATATAGTATATACAGTCGCCACCCCCCCGCCGCCGTCCCCCCACCGTCCCCCCGCCGTCCCCAAATCGAGGCCCCTTTGTCCCCCCGTCCCGACGTCCCCCCGTCCCCGACGCCGGTGTAACATAGATGAATTGCCACTGACTCTGAGTCTCAGACTAAAAATAACATTTAATTTAAAACATGCAAATTAAAAAGAGGTGCCATATTTAGCTCTTTGAAGAAAATCGCCCTTTTCAATCCTCTGCATGCAAAAATATTATTTTAATCGTTTCGCTAAAAATAGTATTTGGATATGCTCAGTAAACTTCTCTGATTCCAAAAAGCCAAATTTGACCTTGTAGGCGTCCATTTGCAAGAGTTATGAGATTTTTGAGTATCTCCTACTTTATAGCTAACTGCAAAGTTACATCTGGCCATGTTCAACTTTGATTTCCGGGTGACTGAATGATCCTACGATTGATCT
This sequence comes from Sequoiadendron giganteum, assembly GCA_007115665.2. Lineage (NCBI taxonomy): Eukaryota > Viridiplantae > Streptophyta > Pinopsida > Cupressales > Cupressaceae > Sequoiadendron > Sequoiadendron giganteum. The sequence continues at coordinate 587,542,321 of CM021109.1, forward strand.
GAGAGATCCACTGCGAAGCCTGCATGACAAGGATGAAATGTCTACTGGGAGTTGCAACTGCTAAAATCAACACCCAACACCTTGGAAAATTAGGCGCCTTTGATTAAATTGATGCACTGATTCTAGACTTAGCCATTTCTCCGTATTGCCTTCTGATGCTTCAAACTGCCGCTGATGGTGAATGATGAACCCTACTGACTGAATAATAAATTCATTGCGTGACTGGAAGTCCTCTGCATCCAATGACTGTATGTAAGGTATCTGAAAACTGAATCAGGAAGCCTAAAAAGATGGGCGCCCCTGACCTATGAAAGCACAAATACCATTTTGACAAAAGTGTGACTTTCATCTAAACACCATTCTTTGACCCTTGATATCGGGAGCTAGAATGCTTCGATTCGCGTGTCGTTTGTCTCTCTGCACAGTTGAATCAACTTACAAGAGATGTCTCTGGAGACGATGAAGCCAGAAAACTGCTTCAAAGGCCTCAAATAGAAGGGCGCCTTTTTCAAGGAGATTGGTACTCACCATACTTAGCCATTTCTTGGTTGTCTTCAGTCACTCACTTTTCAGCATCACCATCTTGACCTCACACGTACAAGCGTTTGCCAAATCCCGAAGGTTGACGGTTGAACTCGTTGAATAGCTGGAGTAATTGCACACAAGTCTTGTGAAGACTGTGAAAGCAAATAACCCCATCTGGCAGGCCTAAAGGCTGGACGCCCCTAGCCTACAGATATGCAACTGTGTGTAGCTACGTTTCACCATCCTCTGTTTTACATGCTTAGTGGAACCTCTGTCACAGTCACTCAGAATGTCGAATCATCTCGCGAACGGGTGTGCTGCAAAGTTGGACTGAGTAGGAAAAGATCTTAGGAAGACCTTAACTGAAATTTCATTCATTTGGGTAGTCATATTCAAGGGCGCCCCTGAGCTACAGGGGCGCTCAAACCATCAACTGGCAATTCCTTGTGACATGTATCATGACTGCAGTTTCAGCATCCAATACTGATAACCGGAGTTTTGCACAATGTATGCCTCCGCTTGATAGCTTGTTGGAAAGCCAGACTGATCTTGAAGAGACTAAATCCATCAGTGAGCACATGCATTCAGATCTTGGCCTTCAAAAAGAAGGGCGCCCCTGGGCTACAGGAGCGCAGATCTGCATTCTTTGACTGTCTTCATGATGTATACACTCTTTGTAACCTTTGCTTTTGCCTTCGTTTGTCGGAGTTTTGCATTTCAGATGAACTTGCTCCATAGCTAGTCGAAAAGCTGACTGAAAACAGAAGAGAATGAGTATATTCGCAATCCAAAGCAACTGAATCTTGACCTGCAAATGGAAGGGCGCCCTTGGACTATAGGGGCGCAGATTTGCTCTGAACTTCATATTTAACATCATTTTGTGCTCTATGAACATTGTATTAATTGCTGAGGTTAACCATGTCAAAGTACTATGACTGTCGAGGTGTGTATATGACTATACTTCATCATTCTCACATGTACAGACACTATAAAGTTGATTTGCACGTTGATTGTGCAAGTGTCTACTACGTTACATGGTGAAAAGTTTCCAGATTTAGAATATTTTAGCACTTTTTGCCAATCTGAAAAACTACTCCGTCAAAAAGCATATTTTTAAACATCTTTCATCATAGAATGTTCTGCTTTGAGTTTCAGGCTTACATTTTGATACTTGGTATTGGCCAATTGCCATTGACGACCTCAGAGGTCCTAACTTTTCTCCTGAAAAAATGAAAACTACCCACCAGGTTTAAACTGACTTTTAACTGAAACTGACTTCACCATTGTGATCATGATGTGAAATAAGCCAATCAAAATTAATTTCAGCGAATTTTGATAAGTTTCTATTTTTTAGGGTTTTGACCTAAAACGGGGTCCGGAAACCCTAATTTTCAAAATTTCCAAATTTTGCCAGTATCTTCTTGGCATCACACTGACCAAAAGCCCATACTTGATTTGTCCAAAAACCGAGTTTTGACCCCACTTTTACAAGGTTTAGACCATTTTAAGCAAAATGCCTTAGTGAAGCAAAATTTTTGGTTTGGGTACAACAAACTGGTATCTCACAGCCTCACAATCACAGATTCAATGAAGAATTGTCGCTCTCCAATTGAAGATTTTCCTGAAACCCTTGTCCTCAAACAAAAACACAAAGAAGATAAAAATTGCAATGTCAAATAATCATGAATGAAGTCGACTTGCAACCTTTTGCCTTATATCTTCTCAAAAGGACAACTTTCAAGAAATGATGCCACTTTTGCTTTAAAATACATTTAAAATGTATTTAATACCTTTTCCATAGTTGGGTGCCCAAATAAATGACTTAAGTGAATTTAAATACGTTGGGCGTGCTTTTTCACTTAAGTGATTTAATTTATCACTTTATAAAATATTTTAGTGGCTTTTTATTTCATAAAGTCAATTTGACTTTATAGTAAACCAATAAGTTAAATAATTAACTTTGTTGTACCCAAACTAATTTTTTTGCTTTATTAAGGCATTTTGCTTAAAATGGTTTAAACCTTGTAAAAGTGGGGTCAAAACTCAGTTTTTGGGCAAATCAAGTATGGGCTTTTGGTCAGTGTGATGTTAGGAAGATACTGACAAAATTTGAATTTTTTTTAAAATTAGGGTTTCTGAACCCTCTTTTTAGGTCAAAACCCTAAAAAATAGGAACTTGTTAGAATTGGCTGAAATTAATTTTGATTGGCTTATTTCACATCACAATCACAGTGGTGAAGTCGGTTTCAGTTTAAAGTTAGTTTAAGCTTGGTGGGTAGTTTTCACTTTTTCAAGAGAAAAGTTAGGACTTCCGAGGTCGTCAATGGTAGTTGGCTAGTGTTGATGTTTTGCAGCGTCTGGATTATACTTCCAGCCTTGCACAACTTACAAGAAGAATGAAAAATTGAATGTAGCCTTTGGCTATTCAATTTTATATGCTTGAGACTTCGAATCATAAGAAGGCCGACCTTATGTAAATAATCAATGATCTTATTTGGGCCGACCTTACTTTGTATTTTGTAATTTAATTATTTAAAGGAAGGCCGACCTCCTTGTTAAGTTACCTCATCTTGTATAAATACAAGGTCATATTTGTCATTGTAAGACATTCATAATAGATGCAAGTTCGCAATTAGTAGAGCAGAGCAGATCCGATTTCAAGGAAGAACATATTCATTTGTATCCTGTGCATCAAGGAGAGGTGCGACTCCATTGTATTCCTTATTGGCCATTGTTGGGCCTGAGTTGTAAAGCAGATTTCTGCTCCTGTTCCGACAATATATAAGAGAGATATTTGCTGGGTTTTTCCCCTCATGTTGGAGGGTTTTCCCAGGGTACTTGGTTGTGTTCATTGTCTCATGTGTTGCATTTTATGATTGCTTTCTTTCTGCATGTCTGATCGTTTAAACAACAACAGCTAGTACCAGGTATCAAAATCTAAGCCTGAAAATCGAAACCAAACATTCTATGATGAAAGATGCTGAAAAAGATGTTTCTTCACAGAGGGGATTTTCAGATTGGCAAAAAGTGCTAAAATATTCTAAGTCTGGAAACTTTTCACTATGTAATGTGGGAGACGCTTGCGCAATCAACGTGCAAATCAACTTTACGCGTCCGTACATGTGAAAATTGTGAGATGCAGTCATATACACATGTTCGCAGTGTTGATGTCTCGACATGGTCAACCTCACTAGCTAATGTTGTGTTTACAGAGCACGAAATGATGGAAAATATGAAGTTTAGAGCAAATCTGCACCCTATAGGCCAGGGGCGCCCTTCCGTTTGAAGGTCAAAATTCAGCTGCTTTGGGTTGCGAATACATTCATTCTCTTCAGTTTTCTCAACTTTCTAACTAGCTATGGAGCCAGTTCGTCTGAATTGCCGAACTCTAATGAACGAAGGCAAAAGCCGACAAAACAAGGAATATACACATTATGGAGGCAGTCAAAGAAAGCAGATCTGCGCCCCTGTAGCCTAGGGGCACCCTTCTTTTTGAGGCCCAGATCTGAATGCATGTGCTCACTATTGGTTTCAGTCTCTTCAGAATCAGTCTGGCTTTGCGATGAACTATCAAGCGGAGGCGTACATAGTGTAGAACTCTGGTTATCAGTGTCGGAAGCTGAGACTGCAGGCATGATGCATGTCACAGGAAATTGCATGTTCATGCTTTGAGCGCCCCTGTAGCTCAGAGGCACCCTTGAATATGACTCACCAGATGGATGAATTTGTAAATGAGGTCTTCCTAAGATCTTTTCCAGTTCAGTCCAGCTTTGCAACACACCCGTTCGCAAGACGATCCGACATTCTGAGTGACCATGACAGAGGTTCTACCAAGCACATAAAATAGAGGATGGAAAAACGTAGCTATACATAGCTGCACATCTGCAAGCTAGGGGCACCCAACCTTTAGGCTTGCCAGATGGGATTATTTGCATTTGCAGTCTTCACGAGACTTGTGTGCAGTTACTTCAGCTATCCAACGAGTCCAGCCGTCAGCCTCCGGGATTTGGCGAACGCTCGTACGTGCGAGGTCAAGGTGGTGATGCTGAAAAGTGAATGTGACTGGAGACAACCAAAAAATGACTTAAGTATGGCAAGTACTAATTTCCTTGAAAAAGGCGCCCTTCTCTTTGAGGCCTTAGAAGTAGTTTTCTGGCTTCGTTGTCTCCAGAGACATCTCTTACAAGTTGACTCAACTATGCAGAGAGACAGACGGTGTGCACATCGGAGCACTCCAGCTCCTGGTGTCAGGGGTCAAAGTATGATGTTCAGACAAAAGTCACACTTTTGTCAAAAAGGTATTTTTGCCTTCAGAGGCCAGGGGCGCCCATCTTTTTGGGGTTCCTGATACAACTTTCAGATACCTTACATATAGTCATTGGATGCAGAGTACTTCCAGTCACGCAATGAATCTAATATTCAGTCAACAGGGTTCATCATTCGCCGTCAACGACATTTTAAGCGTCAGAAGGCAATACAGAGAAATGGCCAAGTCTGGAATCAGTGCATCAATTTAATCAAAGGCGCCTAATTTTCTAAGGTGTCAGATGTTGATTTTAGCAGATGCAACTCCCAGCAGACATTTCATCCTTGCTATGCAGGCTTTGTAGTGGATATCTCAGATCAGTCATAGGTTCACTCAGTCACCCGGAAAATAGAACTGAACATGACTAGATGTAACTTTGCAGTCAGCTATAAAGTAGGAGATACTCAAAAATCTCATAACTCTTGCAAATGGGCGCCTAGAAGGTCAAATTTGGACTTTCTGGAATCAGTGAGGTTTGCCGAGCACATCCAATTGCTATTTTTGGCGAAATGATTAAAATAATATTTTTGCATGCAAAGCTTTAAAATGGCAATTTTCTTCAAGAGATAAATATTGGCTCCTCTTTTAGTAATTTGCATGTTTCAAATAAAATACTATTTTTAGTTTGAGACTTAGAGTCAGTGGCAATTCAGCTGGTGAAGGGCCAATCGAATTCTTTCTTCCAGTTAGGGTTTCAGCATGCAATCATGCATAATGGTACAACTTTGTTTATTTAACCAAGTATGGCGCCATTCCTCATTCACACAACTTACAAAATTCGAATTTCTTCAAGAGATTGGCGAAATCAGATAATCAAGTTCGAAGGCGACATAAATATTCTTTTGCAGGTACAAATCCAGATTCAGCAGCAGTTTCAGAGTAAAGTGGTGATTTTGAAAGAAGAAGATTAAAATAATAAAAAACGTCTTTCTTCTCTTCTAAAATTCCTCCATTTTCTCATCTAGATTTCTCTCACATGTTCGAAGAATTGGCAGATTTTGGCAAAACAGAATCGCTGGATTGATTCAGAACGATCTCCTCAGCAAAACCCATGTGCTAGAATTTACAGGAAAATTTGTTCCAGAACATCAGTTCTCGAAGCTTTAATTTTCTCAACCGAAATTCCTTTGCATGGCTGAGTAGAGGTTGAATTTTTACATTTTTGACGTTCTGGGTTGTCTTAGAATCATTTTTTGGGCAAAACCCATATCTCAGAATTTTTCGGTAAAAATTTACTTCCGACGAGCTATTTTTAGCCTTAGTAGGTTTTTTAGCTTTCCAAAAAAGTTGTCAGAATATAGCCATGTTCACAGTTGATAGGTAAGTTTTTCAGAATTCAGTTCACTCATCTCGAATTCAAGACCAAGTCAATCTTGACTCATGACTTCATCAGAACAGTTGATACGAATCTACATAAGGTGCTTCCAGAAGCAGTTTTGAATCCACTCAAGATCAAAGATTCGATAATCAAGAACATTCAGCAGTCCGGATTACTTGAGGCCGCTTCCATACCTATCTCAGTTCATTGCGTAGAGTTTGTAATGTCTTGTATTAAGCATTACAATTCCGCTACACGTGAGATACAGTCAATAGATGGACGTGTTATTTGTAGTCTCAAACCCTTTGACATCGAGTGAAGTCTAGGTATTCCTCAACATCCAGATGGGTTGGTCATTTCCATGAATCAGAGCGAGCAAGCATTCAATGCTGAATTGGATAAGTGTCAGAGTAAGATGATGGAGAGGTGGCTGAAACAAAAAAAGACCAAGTTGCCAAACAACATAGGTCGTGGCGAGTTGAAGGATGATTATGGTATTCTGTTTACACTGCTTAATTGTGTCTCAGGTCATGCAGATGCAAACAAATTTCACCCATGGATGTACTACATTATTGGTCGAATCATCTCTGGGAAAGAGCATTATGATTGGGCATCCTTCATCAACGATGCTATTCATGAGCAAATCACTGGTTTCCTAGTTGCGCACCAGTTTCATGTGTTCCTACCTTGTGTACTTGATCACCTATCAGGGTCAATTTAACGGGTTGAACACGGTGGGCATACTCAGTGCACAAAAAGTCTATCATTACTATGATCAGCTCGAGTTCACGAAGGTTGAAAGTCATTTCAAACGTGTGCAGGACGCTTTCTTGACTTATACAGTAAGAAACTTGGACCGGGAGTTGCACATTCGTATCTCAACAGTTGCTAGAGCAACAATGGAGAATTGGGTAGATTGGTACATTCATTTCCCTACATACACCTATATTTGTGTCTATGGATACACAGGAAATCCAGCTATTCTATCGCATTATCCTTCGGATAAGATAGTGTTCATGGAGTTACTGAGGCAGTTGTATGAGGTTCACAAATGTTTGCACCACAAGCGTAATCAGGCTGCCAACTTTCCTTTGCAGTTCAGGATATACTGGTGCAAGACAACAGTTGATGCTTAACCTGCAGGGTAGGAGTTGGAGAATTGCAAACTCAAGTACTTGGTTGACACACGCACATATGATCCTTGGGGTCATTACGCAACACGGCTTGGTAGTCGTTCTTATCACAAACCTACACTGGAGGACTACTGGGTGAATTGCGAGGATAACTTCGAGGTACGCAAACCTAGCTACAACAGGTTCTCTCTTCCGCAGATATCTGTCTTCTTGGCAGAAGAGGTGGAAGGTTTATCAGAGGATGAGGGAGATGCACTTCCTCAATTTTACAGAGAGCAGGTTGATGGACAACCACTGCCGATAGTTAATTGGTACGCCAAGGAGTTCTTATCGGTGAAGGAGAGGTCGAACAGACTCATCCAAAATAGTATGCTTTATCTAGAAAGCAGGAGGACCAGAAGGGTATCCATGCCTAGAGCAGAGCCACCACCAGTGGGAGTTGTACTACCTTCCTCGTCAAAACCTAAGCAAAAGAAGAGGAGTAACCCTCCGAGAAAGAATCCAGCGCCTAGTAACTCAAAGGGAAAAGCACCTATTTGTTGATGTGTGTTTTATGACAACACCAACACAGAATAGAATGTCCAACGGTCACTCTATTCTCTCTTGATCAAAGTATCCTGCATGCTAAGATTGCGTGAAAGTTCATGCGTTCAACTCCAAGGTTCCTTTTATTGCGAATAGACTCAGTTGGTTGATGTGAATATGCTGGGTATTCCAAGGGGACTTACGTAATTGTTCAACTAAGTGAAGCAGATGAAAAATTTGACTATAATGTTCTGAAATCTGAACTGACCAGGAAATGCTGAATTTAAAGGGATAAAGGTTAGGAATTCTATGATCTATCTCTAAAGGGGTGGAATGCGAGGACTGATTTCGATAATCTTCAAACCAAACTTTGTTTCTTCTCCCCTTAGGACAACTCTGACAAAGTTGGTGCAATCTTCAAAGGATGGATAAGATGTTCAAATTCTAGCCCAACATGCGCACTCTGTCACAACGATGCAAGTGAACACATGAGTCACAACCGAAGTTAGGTATTGATGTTCCAGTTGACCACGCAGGGCAGACTTACCGTTAGCAAGTCCGCTAGTTGTATGGATAAAGGAAGATTTTCCCAAACCAAACGCCACACTCCACAATTAACAACTATTTGCATAAAACAAAGTCTACTTTACTCTACTCTACTTGAATTGGAAAGATGAAAAAGTCTCGTCAACTGCTCACAATGAAAGAAAGAGTCACCAATCAATGAAAGTCCTTATATTATGAGAGTCTTCCACAACAACCTTTTACAAAAATTTCAAAGGGAAAGTTTTCTTTCCTTTTCAACTAAGCTAACACCTAGCTCTACTCTCTAACTGCCTTCTCTACTATCTAGCTCAACTCTATCTTTGATTTATGTCTAACTTTCTATTATTTACAGATGAGGGGGGGATACCCCTTTTATATCAAGCCCAGTGCAGTGGACGGCTTAGATTCAAATACAATGGAAGGCTCAGATTGAGCCACCTAAGCCCTGATTAGGGTTCTAGCCCTAAAAACCACCACTGAGAGGAGTGGGGCTATGAATGCGCTGGAGATTTCCCACTCCTCATCAGGAACCACTATCTGCAATAAATGCACATCATCCCCTTTCAGAAGATCATCATCCAGAAGGGCGTTTCCTTTCTCCTTTTCGCTGGCTGCAAACCTGATGAACCTGGCCAATATTGCCTCAACTTCTTGATTCGAAATGGGAGGAATGTGATCCAACTGGAACTCCAACACTGTAACCGCTTGCCCATGCCGGGCACAAGATTTCTTCCAGGCAACAAGGGCGTCCTGGGTGTTCTGAATAATACTAGAGAACGTAGAAGTGTTCTCGAAATCATCCTGTGTGAAGGTCTTCACCTCAGAAAAGAATGGTGTTAATCTTTTCTTCAAACCATTTGTAGTCACCTCTTCAGAAGTCAGCCTCCTGGCAAAGATTGCCTCCAACGTATTGAGGACTCCATCCAAAATATTTGTCATGGCCTTTCTGACCCTGACAAAATCCGTCTATGATGCATCGTAGAATCCTCGGCCTGTGACCACTGAAGAGTACCATCCGGCAAAGTCATATCTATACCCCTCCCGAATCACACCTCCCTCGACCAAAATCTGTAGAGGTATGCTCATCAAAGCCCCTAAACGGAGAACAACTCTCGTCTGATAGATACGAGCCTCACCCTAAGCATGGTTAACTGCATCCATCCTTGCCATAATATCAGAGGCTTGCCGATAGGCATATGCAAGGTCCTCCATAAACTTTTATGTTTCAGCACGAACGTTGGCAACCCATTTGTCTGCCTGTTGTGCCATTCTTTTCAAATCCTCTAAGCCACTGATTGACTCCCTGGAGAATTTAGCTGGAAGCTGAATCGTCGGATTCTCTTGCCCACAAGGACGGGACAAGTGCTGCACATAACCAATCAGTGTCTTGTGCTCTACCTTCAATTTCTTATACTTGCCCTCAACATAAGACAATCTATCCTTGAGTGCCTGATATGAATTATCGCACTCCTCGATCACTTGTGCTCCAGTAGGGCGGCCAAGTTCCATAGTCGTAATCAGATCGTTTTCTAGAAAGGCCTCATCCCGATCACACTCCACTTTAGGCACTGCCACATGCAAAGTTCGAGAGCCATCATCATCTGTTGAGATCTTAGAGAACTTCCTGGCCTTCTTCTTTGTTGGAGGTGCACTGATCCTTTGTAACAACTCCTCCATCTCAGTTGCAGGATCATGTCTCATCCTGTCCCTTAGCCATTCCGGCACCTCCTGTCGCATATCTGATATAACAAAAGACTGCTCAACCTCGACCTCTATCTCATGAACCTCCTCCCTGCCTTCGTTCTGACGAGGCTCATCATCATCGATTGGCTCAGTATCTCCTGAGCTATGGGCATCCTGATCTGAAGTAGCATCGTCCTCGAGAGCTGCCTCAATTTCCTGCTGAAACTGAGCATTAGTGGCCGTCCCCTCATCTATTTCCTGCTGATTCTCTTCCTGAGGCATGTTGATGCTTTGGCCAACTGACTCTCTATGAGGTGGCTGACTTGCCTCTTGCACTGCCTGCTCTGCATGCAATCTTTCTCTTTGATCTGCAAACAATGACACTTCCTACATACTCGAAGAATGTGCCCGAGATGGTGTATGCAAGGATTCCTCAATTCTCAGAGGTTCAGGTTGAACTGGCTCCTTTCCTCTTGGCTCTGGAGTTTGATCAACCTGCCTTCTTTGTCTAGCTGCTGGCGATCTGTGATCTCCCATCAAATTGTATGTGAGGGGAATTGATCTTCCCTTAAGTCGCTTGACATGCCTCTCTACCCAACTCCGTGTGAATGTTAAGACTAGGATACAAAGTGTGTCCAAGTCGGTAATCTCTGGTTCTGACCAATCCGGGAGTGGTAGAGGCGTATCCCTCATTGTTTCGTAATCAGCCTATACAACATTTATATCTTCTTCGATCTGATCTGGCACTAGGACAATCTCGCATTCCCTGATCATCACCAACGGTATCCGAGAGAACATTCTCCTCCTAATCTCGATCTCATCTACCGCACTTGCCCAAAAGTCTTCAATCTGCGCCTTGTGTCGGAACTTTTCGGACAATATCCATCTGATGTTCCTGTGGGGATCATTGTGCTGTCTACTGGTGTGGTAGGGAAGGTGGAAGAATTGGAGCTCGTTTTCTGCCTCCCTTGCTGCTTGTAGTGATGGGCAGATTTCGTCAGAATTCCCCATGGTAATTGGGAATCCAAGTCCGCCTTTCTTCTTCTTCTTTTGAATCTTATCATAGGCAATAAGTTGCCTAGATATTTCCAGCATCACTATTCTGTTTGTGGGATACCGAGGCAATCTGTAAGGATAAGGGGAAAATCCTTGCAGCCTTATGTAGGTAAACTTCGGAAATTGGATAAACCAACATCCGAACTTCTCAATCAGCTCCTGTGGCTCTCTAGATATTCTGTGGTGAGTCCTTTGCTACAAGGTCCTCGTTATGTGCATGGTGAAGGCGTCATTGACCCTTTTGTAGTTGGTGGTGCTTGTCAAGTGTAACTACGGACAAGCCTCGTGTATTTTGAATTGATGGGAGCCACACCTGATTGGTTCCTTATAGGAAATTCCCCTGTACTTCGTCATTCAGGCTAGCATGTAGACAATGTAAGAGCTCATGTAAAACGTTTTTGTTCTCCTCAAACCACGGATTTGCTCATATATGTTGTCACTGATCATCAATGCCCAGTCCATGTAATCTTTGCCTTCTAGCACCAAGTTGACATAATAAAACATCCAAGGTTCAAAGATGAACGTTTGGGGGCATCCTCCAACTCTGCTCAGCATCATTATCAAATCGCAAAACTCTTGCCTCAAATCCTCTGAGATTATCTGTTTGGGCAATTTTGTACGAGTTGGCTTGGGTTTGTTCATCCACCTGGTATTTATCAAATCAGCACACCGGTCAAACGTGGATGAGTACATCTTTTCAACCCTTTCCCTTGTTTTATAAATCATCTTCTCGTGGACTGGTATTCCGAATGCTTCTCCGATTGCTTCTGGTGTCAGGTTAGCCAATATCTTGCCATCTGGCTAAACGACAGTTGTCTGCTCTGTGTTGTAGAAGTTGGCGCACTCCATGATTAGCTCTGGACACCGGATAGCTGGCGGAAAACTGGCAGCTGCATACAATCCGCTCCTTACAATATTGTGTGAAGTGACTGATGGGTGATGGCCTCCAGTCCCCATTATTATCCTCCTGAATGCCTCCAGGTTGAACGAGCCCAAGTTTGTGTCAGCCAGCTTGCCCAACTTTGAAGAGAATTTGGATTCTAGCAAGAAGGACTTGCTCAACTTCTTAATCACTGCTTGTCTCGATGTGTTTGCCCTTGTGGATTTAGCGTGGTTTCCTCTGCCTGCAGCTTTTCTGCTTGATTCGACCATTCTGCAAAGAACAAAAGTCATTAGAAAACAAGATTTTATAACAATAAAATCACTTTTGAGGGTGCCAGCAGATTTTAAAAAAAAAAGGCTGCAACACTTTGTCACTTTCAGCTGCAAACCTCAACTGCGCTTGTCAACTTCAAGGTTTTAGAAGTTTCTCTACTTGCAACAACACAATGTCAGATGCTTGGAAATGTTTGCTTGCAGCAACTCGCCCTCAGTAGATTTGAAACTTCTACTCTTAAGTTCTCACTTTCTTCCTAACTTTGCACTTTTAGCAACTTATTCGTTCCTCATAAATTCATATTTTCACAGCAGCTTTGTAAATTCCTACTTCAGCATTCAGTAATTTTAGATCTTTGCTTGCAATTTCGTACCTCTCAGCAATTCAACTTGGTATTTAGAAATTCGCACTTCCGTAGCTTCAATCCTCAAACTTTGCAAAGCCACGCCTCTGTCAATTCAATCCCTTGCACACTCGTATCTCTCAGAAACTCAAGCTTCTTCACAATTTCGAATTCCTCAGCAACTTGAGAAATTTCATCACAAATGCGTACTTCAGCCCCAGAGAGTGCTTTGGATTCAGCAACTTGTGAGAGATATGAGAAAGACTTAGAATATTATAGCCAGGTCGAAATCCAGGAGAGGCTATACTTAGCACATTTTCGAATTCCATTTTCCCCCCCTTTGGCCAGTTGCAACACTTGTCATGCGGAGCATCGAAATCTTGGACTTCTAGAACTTCTAAATTTCATCATTCTTGCACAGGCTTGCTTCATCATATTTGCCTCTTTAAAATATTAAATCAATCACCTCTTTGAACAATTTTAAATTTATCTGGCGAAGTCATTTTTCTTTGTTCCGGCAAAATTGTTTCATTCATCCAGTTCGATCCTCAAGTGAAACTTATTTCGTGAAGAGATATTCCACTTTTGCCTTAGAGAAATTTCTTGAATTTGCCTTAGGAAATTATCAAAACAGGCACCGGGCAAAATTCTTTGTTAAAATGACATGAGCGAGGCGTGGAGTAAGTTTAAATCATCTCTGAATTGCAAACGTTCAATACCCAGAAGAAAACTCCCTTCAGAACTCGTTGTTTCCATGTGTATCCGGATGAAGGGGTATATTTAATTTTTATTATTTTAAAATAATAAAATGGCTAAGGTTCATTCCTTTTCAATCTGGATGTCCTTCACACCTGCAATCTTCAATTTTCTCTGCCTTGGCACCTTCTGTGATTTTCCTAAAAAAATCCTTCTTGGCTCTGGGCGCACTTCACACTTGTTCTTGAAAATCTCCAACTTCATCTCTGCCTTGGGCATATTTCGCACCCTTAGAAAATAATTAAAATTTTAAATCACCCATGTGGGGCGCATTTGAGGGTGTGTGCTTCTACTTTGTCCATTTTATCTCTCCACGCCTTAGCAATTTTTTTTGCCTTAGGAAAAATTCCCCGAAAAAAACTCATTTTAAATTAGCCATGAAGGGTGCATTTCATCTCATGCATCAATCCTTGCCTTTGTCCCTTAGGCACTTTCACGCCTAGAAGCTTACACCTTATCTCTCTTACCTTACAAGCAAGGGCGAATTTCATGTATACCACTTCCATCCCTAGGTGCATTTGAGGGGTGGTGAAGGAACTTCCACGCCCTTGTGACTTCTCACCTCCCTTGGGCGCGTTTTGCATGGTGAGCTTCCATTTGAGGGCGCATTTCATGTGCCAAGAGGGAAACTCTCTTTACCTTAGCGTATTTTCCCCTTACCTTCCAACGTTTTTACCTCATGTGGCCACCTTGGGCGCATTTGCCATGGGTAGGAGGAGCTTGTGGGCGCATTTGCCATGGGTAGGAGGAATTTCCCACGCCCTTGATGACCTTTCATCTCCCTTGGGCGCATTTGGCCTAGTCATCTTCCAAGTGAGGGCGCATATGGGGTAGCATGAAGGAATTTCCATGCCTTAGCGTTTTTTGCTATGCCTTCACCCTTAGTGGGCGCATTTGGCCCATCCTCAAGGAAATTTTGGGCACATTTTGGCTATGTTTCCATTTCAACTCTTGAGGGCGCATTTTGCCTAGTGTGAAGGAAATTTCACACTTAAAGAATTTTCTTGAATTCCTTCATGTCTTGGGCGCATTTCTCATATGAAGGAAAAAATTTCAAGTACTTAGAGATTTTCAACCCCTTCTGGGCGTATTTCATGTGTCTTCATGCCAGTTACTACTTATAAATTTCCAACGCCCTAGCCACATCTTGGCCTTATATTTTTAGCAAATTCGGAGATATTAGGGTTTCCTTGCATTTCATCTGTTTTGAGTTGGAGCAGGCGTGGTTGTGCTTCCACTCACTTTGCCACCTTGTTTTATGCATAGTATCGAGACTGGGACTCATTTCGGACTCTTTGGGCGGAGGCGACCGACTCGGCGGACTGAAGCAAAAAAAAAAAGTTGAAAAAACCTAGAAATTTAGAGATTTTTAAGGATTTAAAACTTGTTTCAAGCACCCTTTATTGAATACAACACAAATAAAAGCAAATTTGATCACATACACAAGTATACAACGATCACATAAGTATAAAGTACACAAATTGTAGTTGCGCTGCTGAAAGAAATAGCATACTTAGATATATAGATTATAAAACTAGTCAAATGTATACAAAAGTCATGGAATATGAAATCCATAACATCAAATGTTCCATACAAATATGAAATATCAAAACAATAGCTATGACTCTATGACTCTATGGCATAGTGGAGCCAACATCCTTCCTACGAAGGCGTCTAAGGCTCCTGGATGATGTTGCAGCTGCAGCCATAGTCTCTGCCTCTGTCTGAGTCTCCATGCCACTCTCACCAACAGCAGCTATGTCTCCTCGTGCTCTAGCCTCCTCCTCAGCCATGGCTACAACCTCAGCCTCTCTCTCTGCCTGGTCCACCCAATCAAGGTCCTCGTCACTAAAGACTGCATCTGTAGCCTCAGTGGTCCACTCAGACTGTGGATCAACCTCATCTAGATTGATCGGGGTGTTGTCGTGGTCAAAAAGCTTCTTGTATCTGAGCCGAAGGTTGTAATGAACATAGACCAAGTCATTCATCCTCTCCACTGTCAATCTATTGCGCTTCTTGGAGTGTATGTGCTCAAACATACTCCAATTGCGCTCACAACCAGATGAACTGCATGGCTGGCTCAATAGACGAATGGCAATATTCTGCAGGTTCCGTGCATCAGAACCAAACAACCTCCACCAGCTATCTGAGATGAGAAAAAGAAACAAAATCAATCTCATTTCAAGTTTCAAGTTCAACATTTAATAATAAAATACAATATAAAAAGATGACAATTATGCCCTTAAATATATTTTTACCTGGTAGTAATGTTGTCCTACTGTCTATGGTCATTTGACGTGCAAAGAAGTCTCCTCGTGCCTTACTGAAGGCATCTATCTCCTGCACTATCTGTGTAGTAACAGCGGGCAACATCCGCTCTATCGTCGAGTAGAGCCCACTAAGAATTTCTCTATCTCCACGGATATCACGGCGGAATTGGAAGGCCGGATTTAGGAAACATGCGGCTGCATGGATGGGCCTATGAAGTTGGTTTTGCCATCTCCTATCAATGATCTCCCAAATGGGACGATACTTATCCTGAACTCCACCATAGACTGATCTAATGGCCTCTTTGGCCCTATCCATGCCCTCATATATGTATCCCAGTGCGGGCTTCTCCCCATCTGCAACTCGTAGGAGAACTAGCAAGGGCTCAATAAACTGCAAAGTGCAAACATGTTTCACAAATAAGTGTGAATGAAAATAAACAAATAAAAGATATGATTAAAAATTAAAACATAATAAAGAATTAAATTTTACCTTCACAATCTCCTCCACTGGTGTCCAAAACCCTTGCTCGTCAAAAATGCAATTGGCCACACCAATCCCTGCAGTGCTTGTAGAAAACGATGAGGAAGACCACTCCTCACCAACAAACATGCGCCTTAAGGCTGCCTTTGACCGAATCAAGGATTGCAACGTGATAAAATTAGTTGCAAACCTAGTGATGCCAGGACGAGACAACTCCCTCAACCCCGTGTATTGCCTCATAAGGTTAAGCACCCATGTGTGATTGTATATAAATTTGCAAATGTTTCTACCTGCATCCACACATGTTTTGATCCATGGGAGCTTGCCAAGATCCTCCATCATGAGGTCAATGCAATGGGCGGCACATGGAGTCCAGAATATAGTAGGGTGCCTCTCCATCAATAATCTACCAGCAGCAACATAGTTTGCTGCATTATCTGTCACCACTTGCACTACATTCTCTTCCCCCACATCAGCTATCACCTCCTCTATAGCCTCACACAGATATGTGGCATTTTTGAATTGGGCAGAAGCATCAATGGACTTAATGAAAACGGTGTCACCTGAAAGAATAAGCAAAACCAGTTATTCAATAAATTAAAAAACAAAAATCAGCCATATTAAATTATTAATCACTAAATCAAATTCAAATTTCAATGCATTGAGGGAAGTACAATTACCTCCGGAGGACACTAGAAAATTAAGCAGCGTCCTATTTCTCCTATCGGTCCAACCATCAGTCATGATGGTGCAACCAATCCTCCTCCACTGCTCACGCTGCTCCTCTAATTGTGCTTTCACATCTGCCACTTTTTGACTCAAAAGTGGGCCCTTTAATTCATCTTCAGAAGGGGCTTTGAACCCCGGCCCACATATGGTTATGGCATCAACCATGTTTTGCCAAAAAGGTGACCTAAAACATGTCATAAATAAATTAATAAGTTACTTACATAAGTATTGTAAAATGAAAAGTTTTAAGATTTTAACTGCACTAAATTTGAATTCGATAATGAGATACATCTAGATTCTAAAATAATAAATTTTAAAACAATTAAACAAAAAAGAATTACCTGGCTACATGGAAGGGAATGGTGCAGTAGTACCAAAAGTCTGCAATTGTCTTTTTTGCTGCATCATGTACATCCTTGTTCCAACCCATGCTCTCAAGCGACGGTTGGGAACCAGGAGTAGTGCGTGGTACAAAATATGAGTCCACCCTAGATTTACGAACTCTAGGGCCAATAATACTACCACTACCACTACCACTAGCAGTACTAGCGCCACCAGCAGTAGGAGTATGCACAGGGATAGCTGGTGCAGAAGCAGTACCACTAGCACAAGCACTAGCACTAGGACGGTATGGAGGCATGGAAGAAGCATCTCCAACAGCACCAAGTCCATGTCCAACTCCCAAACTCACCAATTCATGCTTCTGTTTTTTTTTCATCTCTTTTTGCAATTCAAAAGTTTCTAATTGCACCTGCACTTCACGGACAGCCTCAGGAGGTGCTATAGGGCATCCCGCTGCATCATGGATGGGAATGCGTGCAATATGGTATTTTAATCGATTTATGCCTCCATGATATATTGTTTTGCAGTATTTACATTTTGCTTCCCCTTTTTTCATTCCGGGAAAGATTTCAGCATGTTTCCAAGCAGGGTCTTTTCTGCCTGGGGTTTGAGACATTGTGAAAATAATAATATGTTTTGATTTGCAAATGAATGTGGCTGCAATAACAAGTAGGGTTTATAAAATTATTTATATTGCAAGTAGGGTTTGTAAAAAAAAATGCAAACTAAAAAAAACAATGATTTTTCAAATTACAATGAATTATTTGTTAAAAAAACACAAAAAAAACCAATAAAAATCAAACTTACCTCTTATATTTGGCTTGGAATGCAATGCAAACTCCTCCCAATCACTGGTAATGAGCTCTCAATGCACCTTCTTGCTGTTATGAAGCTTCCCAAATGGTATGTGGCCCTGTATTTGTCTTCAACAGCTTGCTAGTTGCCCTCTCTTCTCCTCTTATTTTTCCTCACAACTCTCTCTTCTCCTCCTATTTTGCCAAATGAATGAAATGAGGTTGCTTTTAGGGTTGGGGAGATAATATAACATAAAAAAAAAAAAACTTAAAACATCAAATTTTATGATTTTTTGTTCACTTTTCTTTCTGCTATCGCCGGCCGCGTCCAGGGCTCGGGACTCTCTGGGAAGCGGCGAGTCTGGCGAGTCCGGCGAGTCCGGCCAGGACTCGACCGCGTCCGTGTCCGGGCTCCCAGGACCCGGCCAGGTGTGCTCGGCTCGGGACTCGCCGAGTTTGGGCGCTTCCGGGCGAGTCTCGTAACTATGGTGCAACCTTCTTTGCTGTCACATAAGAGTTAGAAGACAAAGTCCATGTAATGAAGGTGATGTTCATGGTGTTGAGTACTGGGTAAGATTGAGAATACCTTCTTGGTAAGTTTTGTAAGGTGTACCTACATTAGTGATAATGGCACATTCTAATCAAAATAATTACATTCACATTATGTTTTAGAAAGGATTTGCAAGGGTGGTAGTTGGCGATCCTTGTGACTTGGATCATTTTAGTGTATATTTTTTCCTGCCCCCAGGTTAGACTGCATGATTATCTAGCTACAGGATAATAAATCAAATTGAAACACTGCAAATGATACAAAAACCAAAAAGTTGACTAGTTAAGGAAACAAGCATTTGCAAGCATTTGCAAGCCTTTACATGTGTCTTCGTAGGATGGCGTGGTCTAGATGATTCCTGTGACAAGGACTGCATTCTCTGTTCATTTCTCTTTCTCAGACATAACAACTTACAAACATATGATCTTGGAATGATTGGGTAAAGAAGATTGATGGTGCAAGCTTAACCCTTGTTAGGGGCTTGATACTTGTTTTCTTGTCAGGAGGTCTTAAAGTGCTGTTGTTAGGAATTTCAGCACAAGAATGAACTGAGCCTCCTCTTTTACAAAAGCTCAGCCAGATCAGCAAGACTTGGTTGCCAACCCCAGGCTTGGCCATCAAGTTCTTTCTGGATTTTCAGTATTTTAATATACATCTTTAATCTGAACCTCTCACTGAGTTTTGGTGGAACGTTTTACCAAGTTCTAAGTAACTCTATCTGGTGACTTTGCTTCTTGCTCCAAACATTTTCTTATGATTTCAATCATCTTTCAACGTCTATGATATCTTGTGAATGTTAAATGGACTGTAAGTCAACACCATTTCAGTGTTTTGGTTTCTAATTGGTGAATGTTAAATGTGTTGGTGTAATATTTTATTACACCTCTTGGTTATTTATTAAACATTCGGTTCTTGGATAGATTATGCATAACCAAATGACATCAAAGTAACATAAATACTACACCCTCTTGGTGTAATAGGCTAGATAATTAGTTATTAAGCATTTGGTTCCTGGGTAGTGTTGTGACCTTTTCACACATCACCCTATTCAAAATGGGTACCCCTTAATTTTTGCTCCATTCAGGTCTTTTGGCTTTGGTTTTGTGGCAGTCTCTCCTAGTTCCTTATGTCTTTCCGGGGATGTACCCGTCTTTGGGCCCAATTTGGAATTTTGGCTAAGTCTGGAGTGCGTTTTGGTCAGATTAGGGTTTTCATTCTTCAAGCTTAGTTTGGGGTCAAGTTGAGTAAGGACATTGAAATCTGAGCTTGGCACTGCAATCAGGAGGCTTTAGGCAGGTTCCCATTAAAATTTTACTTAATTCTGATAACTTAATATTTTTAGTAAGTACTCCATTTGGGACCTTTTTCTCAAGGCTTTTGAAAATCTAACTGCTACATCATGTTCAGAACCCTTTGAGCAACTTGCGTGCAAAATTTGAACAAATTACGAGAACTTGCTATTTTTAGCAGGTATGATGTCATCCGAATAGTTCCAGATCCTCAATATCCAGAGCAGAGCAGTATGTAGCAAAAATGCCATTGAACGAAGATCAACAAAGGCACATGCAATGAAATTAGGGTTTCCTACTTTTATGCCTAAAATGAACGGCAAAACTCAAGAAAAACTGAAAATCAAGGTATCCCACTGTGATCAAAGTCTTCCAAGGAATCTATTGGTGAAATTTGAGCGCATTCCGTGCACTTACTATTTTTAGTAAGTCACTTCCAGAACGGGGCCTAAAATAGCAGGTGAGCGTAGTAAGTAGGTGTTAACAGGTCAATCAAGTCATGAGGACCACGTTGAGCAAATAGGAGGTCTTGGGGAGTTGCAGATGTTATAGAATCACAAGTTACTAAAAATGGAAAGCAAGGACAGGTCGGGCAAAATTGACTAAGTGTTCAAAATTCCTTTTATACACAAAAATACACTTAGGCTATGTCTGGGGTGAAATGCTTCACGAAAAATGGCTAAGTTGAGAAAAATTTGAGCTTCCACATGAAAATGTGCCCAAGGGGATCAAAGGGGGTCAAATGTGCCTAAGGCATTGAAGGTTCATAGCAACACCCCTCAAGTGCGCCCAAGGATGATAAGATGGGTGAAATTTTTCTAAGGCATAGAGAAACATGATGCACAACATGGAAATGCACCCAAGGGATGAGCAGGTTGAAAAGTTTCTAAGGCATTGAAGGCGTGCAACATGAAGAAGACCCTCCTCTCAAATGCGCCCAAGAGCAAGAAGCCTAATGTGCCCAAGGCATAAGGTCCAATGCGCCCAAGGATGATAAGATAAGTCAAAAAGTTTCTGAGGCGTTGAAAACACAAAGCTTCCCCCCCCCCTAATGCGCCCAGGGAAGATAAGGTGTTGAAAATTTCCTAAGGCATGAAACAGGATACCAAAAGGTGAAATGTGCCCAAGGGAGGAGATAGGCCAGAAATTTATAAGGCATTAAGAAACATAATACACCAAGGGTCAAAGTGCGCTCAAACATCAAGGTTCAATATGCGCCCATGTAAGGATGATTAAAATGCGCCCAAGTTTGATAAATAAGGGGTAGCATTTTTTGCTTGGCTAAGGCATGGGAAGTTTCTAAATATCAAATAAGAAGAAATATTAAATGTTAAGTAATTTCCCCATGGAAGTTTTTTAGATGACAAGATGTTACAAGGAGTTAAAAAGGAAATTCAAACTTTTGCATGGGAAAGAATCTTTGACAAAGGCAAGGTCTATGACGAACGGGACCTGCTTTGATGACAACTCGCCCATCACCCCTCCAAAATTGGAAATTACCAAGTAGTGGGAGTGGAGATATAATGAATTTGCTAAAATAAACTCCACTGTGAATTAGCAGTATTCTTTGACACAATTATTTAATACACAAAATTTTCATTTCTTCTCACCATTTGCAAATGCGAAGTTGTGACTCTACTTTTGAGAAGAAAAACATTGAGGTGAAGCTGCCGAAGTGAGCAAGTTAAATCAGCAAGCTAGGTGCTGGGGTGAATTTTTTCTAAGTGCCGAAAGGATTATTCGTATTGTTGGAAAAGTGTTGAGGTTTGGAGTTCGAATTTTTAATGCTGACTCCTTATTTTCGAAGTTTGCTCCACATTTTGACTATCCCGAGGTAATTTATTTTCTAAGTTTAAATTTTAATGCCCATCTTTTGTTTTGCAGGATGGCTGAAGCTGGCAGAGGAGCAACTGCAAAGGCCAACAAAACTGTGGGCAAGGTTGCAAATGCTAAATCAAACAAGGCCAACATATCCAAGCAGGTGATGATTAAAAAGTTAAGCAAGACATTTCTTCCACAATCCAAGTTTACATTGAAGTTGGGAGAGCTGAATGATACGAATCTTGGTTCGTACAATCTTGGAGCACGCAGCACGCAGAGGATAGATGTACGACATAGGCGGCTATCCTCCATCAGTCACAACACATCAAATTATGAAGAGTGGACTTTATGCAGCTGTTGGTTTTCCACCAACTATCCAGTGTCCGAAGTTAATCATGGAATGTGCCAACTGCTACAGGCCGGAGCAAAGGACTATTGTTTCCCTTGTTGGCAAATTGTTTGCCAATCTCACACCCGATGCCATCGGAGAGGCGTTTGGAATTCCTACTTTCAGTGAGATGGTATACAAAACAAGGCAGAGGGCTGAAAGGGATGTACGCTTCTACTTTTGAGAGATGCGTTGGAATGATAAATTTTGTTTGGATGCAGAAACCCAGGCCTCCTCGCACCAGGCTTCCCAAGCAAATTATTTCAGATGATGTGAAGCAGGATTATTGTGATCTGATAATGATGCTTAGCCGAGTGAGTGGGAGTCCTCAATCGTACATCTTCGAGATGTGGATGTTTTACTACATCGAGATTGTGTTGGAAGGAAAGGATTGCATGGACTGGGCAAGAATGATAAGTGATAATCTGGATGAACAGTTCAGAAATCCGAGAACTAAATTTTTTTACATGAGCTCATATGTGATTTACATGCTGGCTTGAATGACTAATTACAGGGGAATAATTTATAAGGAGCCGATTGGGTGTGGTCCTGAGTAGTTCAAAATTTACGAGGCATGCCCGCAATTGCACCTGAGCAACACCTCCATCTACAAAAGAGTGAAAGATGCCTTCACAATGCACATAGCCAGGACCCTTCAGCGAAGGACTCAACAAAGGATATCAAAAGAAGCTCAGAAGTTGATTGAGGAGTACAGATATCGGTTTATCCAATTTCCAAAGTTCACTTATATCAGGCTGCAGGGGTTTACATCATATCCTTATAGATTACCAATATACCCCACAGATAGAATGGTGATGTTAAAGGTATCTAGGCAGCTCATTGCCTACAATAGAATTCAAAAAAAGGAGGATTGGACTTTCCGATCATCATAGGGAATTCAAATGAGGTTTGTCCCTCCTTGCAGGCAGCCAAGGAAGTTGAAGATGAGTTGCAGTTTTTCCACCTCTCATACCACACTGGCAAGTAGGATTTTGATCCTTACAACAATATCAAAATAGTGCAAGGCGTGGAATATAGGCACAAGGCACACATTGAGGACTTTTGGGCTAATGTGGTGGATGATGCTGAGGTTAGAAGAAGAAAATTTTCCAGAATACCCTTGAAGATAATTAGAGAATGTGAAATTGTTCCAATTCCGGATAGGGTAGATGAGGACGTAAATGTTATGCAGCTAAATTATGAAACAGTAAGAAACACAGCGGTCCCACTACTTGATTGGCTAGAACCGAAAAATACGGATTTAGATAAATTATGCATACCGGTGTTGACATTCACTAGAAATTGGGTAGAGAGGCACGTGAATAGACTTAAAAGCAGATCAACCCCCCTCACTAACAATTTGATGGGTGACCAAAGGCCGTCAACAGCTAGAAAAAGAAACAGGTCACCCAAGCTTCAAAACCACAGAGGGAAGTGCAAATTCAACAGGCACGTCAGAGGATGGAGGAAGCATCATCCACGCCATCACAAACTTGCTCTTCGAGTGTGCAAGAGGTCTCATTATTTGTAGACCAGATGAGCATATTGAATGAGGAGCAAGAGTTTCAGGAGGTGAACCAACCACCTCTTAGAGAGCCAGATAGTCAAAGTGTCAACGCTCCTAGGAAAGAAAATCAGCAGGTAGAAGAAGCAGAGACGGAGAAGGACACTCACTTCCAGCGGTTGATTGAAATAGCTTTGGAAGAAGAGACTATTGCAGGGCAGGAGACTCAAGGTTTAGAAGAAATTGCTCAGCAAATGGAAATGGATGAACCTTAGCAGAATGTTGTTAGAGAAGAAGTGCATGGAGAGGAAGCAAGAGAGGAACAACCGCTTATTATTTGTGACCCGCAGTAGGCAGTGCCAGATTGGCTCAAGGAAAGAATGAGAAGGGATCCCGTAGAGGATACTGACCCGGCCATTGAGATGGAGGAATTCCAGTAGAATCAGTGGACCACTAGAAAAGAAGAGGGCCAAAAAGTTCTCGAAGATATCTACAAATAAGTTTGGTTTTCGCACACTCCATGTGGTTCTTCCTAGAGTAGAATGTGACCGAGATGAGGCTATCCCGGAGAATTATGTGGTCACTACAATGGAATGTGATAACTCCTATCAGGCTCTTAAGGACAGATTGCTCAAGACAGAAAGGAAGTATAAAAGATTGAAGAAAGAGCATAAGACATTGGTTGGCTATGTGTAGCACTTAGCCCGTCCGTGTGGACAGGAAAATCCAACAGTTGATCTTCTAGCTAAACTTCCGAGGGAATCAGTCAACAACGTGGAAGATTTAGAGAAGATGGCTCAAGAGGCAAATAAGTAGGTTGGCTATATTCGCGCAGAAACAAAGAAGTTTATAGAGGATCTAGCCCATTCTTTTCAGCAGGCCTCTAGTATTCAGACACGCTTGAGCAATGTCGATCAAGCCTGGAGTGAAACTCACATTTATCAGGATAAAACTGTTCCTCATCTGGCAACTTTAATGCATATGCCCATGCAGACTCTGGTGGAGGGTGGAGTGATACAGGAGGGCGACATATATGACTTCCCCAGTTGGTATTCTTCAACAGTCACAGGTTGAGGCTTCTTCGATGCAGCTCAGGCAGAATCAACTAGAGTTAGAAGGGCCATGGGAAATATTCAGGAGGGAGTCTTGAACACGCTTGAGGTGTTATTTGCTAAAAGATTGACTCCGGAGGAGGTGATAGCGAATGGCTTGAGGGGCAGGTTGGAGCCTTTCTTCTCGGATGTAAGGTCATTTGCCCAACTAGATTTTGAAA
>CM021109.1:587567208-587653253 GCA_007115665.2 Sequoiadendron giganteum
CTCATCTTGTATAAATACAAGGTCATATTTGTCATTGTAAGACATTCATAATAGATGCAAGTTCGCAATTAGTAGAGCAGAGCAGATCCGATTTCAAGGAAGAACATATTCATTTGTATCCTGTGCATCAAGGAGAGGTGCGACTCCATTGTATTCCTTATTGGCCATTGTTGGGCCTGAGTTGTAAAGTAGATTTCTGCTCCTGTTCCGACAATATATAAGAGATATTTGCTGGGTTTTTCCCCTCATGTTGGAGGGTTTTCCCAGGGTACTTGGTTGTGTTCATTGTCTCATGTGTTGCATTTTATGATTGCTTTCTTTCTGCATGTCTGATCGTTTAAACAACAACAGCTAGTACCAGGTATCAAAATCTAAGCCTGAAAATCGAAACCAAACATTCTATGATGAAAGATGCTGAAAAAGATGTTTCTTCACAGAGGGGATTTTCAGATTGGCAAAAAGTGCTAAAATATTCTAAGTCTGGAAACTTTTCACTATGTAATGTGGGAGACGCTTGCGCAATCAACGTGCAAATCAACTTTACGCGTCCGTACATGTGAAAATTGTGAGATGCAGTCATATACACATGTTCGCAGTGTTGATGTCTCGACATGGTCAACCTCACTAGCTAATGTTGTGTTTACAGAGCACGAAATGATGGAAAATATGAAGTTTAGAGCAAATCTGCACCCTATAGGCCAGGGGCGCCCTTCCGTTTGAAGGTCAAAATTCAGCTGCTTTGGGTTGCGAATACATTCATTCTCTTCAGTTTTCTCAACTTTCTAACTAGCTATGGAGCCAGTTCGTCTGAATTGCCGAACTCTAATGAACGAAGGCAAAAGCCGACAAAACAAGGAATATACACATTATGGAGGCAGTCAAAGAAAGCAGATCTGCGCCCCTGTAGCCTAGGGGCACCCTTCTTTTTGAGGCCCAGATCTGAATGCATGTGCTCACTATTGGTTTCAGTCTCTTCAGAATCAGTCTGGCTTTGCGATGAACTATCAAGCGGAGGCGTACATAGTGTAGAACTCTGGTTATCAGTGTCGGAAGCTGAGACTGCAGGCATGATGCATGTCACAGGAAATTGCATGTTCATGCTTTGAGCGCCCCTGTAGCTCAGAGGCACCCTTGAATATGACTCACCAGATGGATGAATTTGTAAATGAGGTCTTCCTAAGATCTTTTCCAGTTCAGTCCAGCTTTGCAACACACCCGTTCGCAAGACGATCCGACATTCTGAGTGACCATGACAGAGGTTCTACCAAGCACATAAAATAGAGGATGGAAAAACGTAGCTATACATAGCTGCACATCTGCAAGCTAGGGGCACCCAACCTTTAGGCTTGCCAGATGGGATTATTTGCATTTGCAGTCTTCACGAGACTTGTGTGCAGTTACTTCAGCTATCCAACGAGTCCAGCCGTCAGCCTCCGGGATTTGGCGAACGCTCGTACGTGCGAGGTCAAGGTGGTGATGCTGAAAAGTGAATGTGACTGGAGACAACCAAAAAATGACTTAAGTATGGCAAGTACTAATTTCCTTGAAAAAGGCGCCCTTCTCTTTGAGGCCTTAGAAGTAGTTTTCTGGCTTCGTTGTCTCCAGAGACATCTCTTACAAGTTGACTC
Source organism: Sequoiadendron giganteum (assembly GCA_007115665.2). Classification (NCBI taxonomy): domain Eukaryota; kingdom Viridiplantae; phylum Streptophyta; class Pinopsida; order Cupressales; family Cupressaceae; genus Sequoiadendron; species Sequoiadendron giganteum. The sequence goes on from CM021109.1 coordinate 587,568,837, forward strand.
AACTATGCAGAGAGACAGACGGTGTGCACATCGGAGCACTCCAGCTCCTGGTGTCAGGGGTCAAAGTATGATGTTCAGACAAAAGTCACACTTTTGTCAAAAAGGTATTTTTGCCTTCAGAGGCCAGGGGCGCCCATCTTTTTGGGGTTCCTGATACAACTTTCAGATACCTTACATATAGTCATTGGATGCAGAGTACTTCCAGTCACGCAATGAATCTAATATTCAGTCAACAGGGTTCATCATTCGCCGTCAACGACATTTTAAGCGTCAGAAGGCAATACAGAGAAATGGCCAAGTCTGGAATCAGTGCATCAATTTAATCAAAGGCGCCTAATTTTCTAAGGTGTCAGATGTTGATTTTAGCAGATGCAACTCCCAGCAGACATTTCATCCTTGCTATGCAGGCTTTGTAGTGGATATCTCAGATCAGTCATAGGTTCACTCAGTCACCCGGAAAATAGAACTGAACATGACTAGATGTAACTTTGCAGTCAGCTATAAAGTAGGAGATACTCAAAAATCTCATAACTCTTGCAAATGGGCGCCTAGAAGGTCAAATTTGGACTTTCTGGAATCAGTGAGGTTTGCCGAGCACATCCAATTGCTATTTTTGGCGAAATGATTAAAATAATATTTTTGCATGCAAAGCTTTAAAATGGCAATTTTCTTCAAGAGATAAATATTGGCTCCTCTTTTAGTAATTTGCATGTTTCAAATAAAATACTATTTTTAGTTTGAGACTTAGAGTCAGTGGCAATTCAGCTGGTGAAGGGCCAATCGAATTCTTTCTTCCAGTTAGGGTTTCAGCATGCAATCATGCATAATGGTACAACTTTGTTTATTTAACCAAGTATGGCGCCATTCCTCATTCACACAACTTACAAAATTCGAATTTCTTCAAGAGATTGGCGAAATCAGATAATCAAGTTCGAAGGCGACATAAATATTCTTTTGCAGGTACAAATCCAGATTCAGCAGCAGTTTCAGAGTAAAGTGGTGATTTTGAAAGAAGAAGATTAAAATAATAAAAAACGTCTTTCTTCTCTTCTAAAATTCCTCCATTTTCTCATCTAGATTTCTCTCACATGTTCGAAGAATTGGCAGATTTTGGCAAAACAGAATCGCTGGATTGATTCAGAACGATCTCCTCAGCAAAACCCATGTGCTAGAATTTACAGGAAAATTTGTTCCAGAACATCAGTTCTCGAAGCTTTAATTTTCTCAACCGAAATTCCTTTGCATGGCTGAGTAGAGGTTGAATTTTTACATTTTTGACGTTCTGGGTTGTCTTAGAATCATTTTTTGGGCAAAACCCATATCTCAGAATTTTTCGGTAAAAATTTACTTCCGACGAGCTATTTTTAGCCTTAGTAGGTTTTTTAGCTTTCCAAAAAAGTTGTCAGAATATAGCCATGTTCACAGTTGATAGGTAAGTTTTTCAGAATTCAGTTCACTCATCTCGAATTCAAGACCAAGTCAATCTTGACTCATGACTTCATCAGAACAGTTGATACGAATCTACATAAGGTGCTTCCAGAAGCAGTTTTGAATCCACTCAAGATCAAAGATTCGATAATCAAGAACATTCAGCAGTCCGGATTACTTGAGGCCGCTTCCATACCTATCTCAGTTCATTGCGTAGAGTTTGTAATGTCTTGTATTAAGCATTACAATTCCGCTACACGTGAGATACAGTCAATAGATGGACGTGTTATTTGTAGTCTCAAACCCTTTGACATCGAGTGAAGTCTAGGTATTCCTCAACATCCAGATGGGTTGGTCATTTCCATGAATCAGAGCGAGCAAGCATTCAATGCTGAATTGGATAAGTGTCAGAGTAAGATGATGGAGAGGTGGCTGAAACAAAAAAAGACCAAGTTGCCAAACAACATAGGTCGTGGCGAGTTGAAGGATGATTATGGTATTCTGTTTACACTGCTTAATTGTGTCTCAGGTCATGCAGATGCAAACAAATTTCACCCATGGATGTACTACATTATTGGTCGAATCATCTCTGGGAAAGAGCATTATGATTGGGCATCCTTCATCAACGATGCTATTCATGAGCAAATCACTGGTTTCCTAGTTGCGCACCAGTTTCATGTGTTCCTACCTTGTGTACTTGATCACCTATCAGGGTCAATTTAACGGGTTGAACACGGTGGGCATACTCAGTGCACAAAAAGTCTATCATTACTATGATCAGCTCGAGTTCACGAAGGTTGAAAGTCATTTCAAACGTGTGCAGGACGCTTTCTTGACTTATACAGTAAGAAACTTGGACCGGGAGTTGCACATTCGTATCTCAACAGTTGCTAGAGCAACAATGGAGAATTGGGTAGATTGGTACATTCATTTCCCTACATACACCTATATTTGTGTCTATGGATACACAGGAAATCCAGCTATTCTATCGCATTATCCTTCGGATAAGATAGTGTTCATGGAGTTACTGAGGCAGTTGTATGAGGTTCACAAATGTTTGCACCACAAGCGTAATCAGGCTGCCAACTTTCCTTTGCAGTTCAGGATATACTGGTGCAAGACAACAGTTGATGCTTAACCTGCAGGGTAGGAGTTGGAGAATTGCAAACTCAAGTACTTGGTTGACACACGCACATATGATCCTTGGGGTCATTACGCAACACGGCTTGGTAGTCGTTCTTATCACAAACCTACACTGGAGGACTACTGGGTGAATTGCGAGGATAACTTCGAGGTACGCAAACCTAGCTACAACAGGTTCTCTCTTCCGCAGATATCTGTCTTCTTGGCAGAAGAGGTGGAAGGTTTATCAGAGGATGAGGGAGATGCACTTCCTCAATTTTACAGAGAGCAGGTTGATGGACAACCACTGCCGATAGTTAATTGGTACGCCAAGGAGTTCTTATCGGTGAAGGAGAGGTCGAACAGACTCATCCAAAATAGTATGCTTTATCTAGAAAGCAGGAGGACCAGAAGGGTATCCATGCCTAGAGCAGAGCCACCACCAGTGGGAGTTGTACTACCTTCCTCGTCAAAACCTAAGCAAAAGAAGAGGAGTAACCCTCCGAGAAAGAATCCAGCGCCTAGTAACTCAAAGGGAAAAGCACCTATTTGTTGATGTGTGTTTTATGACAACACCAACACAGAATAGAATGTCCAACGGTCACTCTATTCTCTCTTGATCAAAGTATCCTGCATGCTAAGATTGCGTGAAAGTTCATGCGTTCAACTCCAAGGTTCCTTTTATTGCGAATAGACTCAGTTGGTTGATGTGAATATGCTGGGTATTCCAAGGGGACTTACGTAATTGTTCAACTAAGTGAAGCAGATGAAAAATTTGACTATAATGTTCTGAAATCTGAACTGACCAGGAAATGCTGAATTTAAAGGGATAAAGGTTAGGAATTCTATGATCTATCTCTAAAGGGGTGGAATGCGAGGACTGATTTCGATAATCTTCAAACCAAACTTTGTTTCTTCTCCCCTTAGGACAACTCTGACAAAGTTGGTGCAATCTTCAAAGGATGGATAAGATGTTCAAATTCTAGCCCAACATGCGCACTCTGTCACAACGATGCAAGTGAACACATGAGTCACAACCGAAGTTAGGTATTGATGTTCCAGTTGACCACGCAGGGCAGACTTACCGTTAGCAAGTCCGCTAGTTGTATGGATAAAGGAAGATTTTCCCAAACCAAACGCCACACTCCACAATTAACAACTATTTGCATAAAACAAAGTCTACTTTACTCTACTCTACTTGAATTGGAAAGATGAAAAAGTCTCGTCAACTGCTCACAATGAAAGAAAGAGTCACCAATCAATGAAAGTCCTTATATTATGAGAGTCTTCCACAACAACCTTTTACAAAAATTTCAAAGGGAAAGTTTTCTTTCCTTTTCAACTAAGCTAACACCTAGCTCTACTCTCTAACTGCCTTCTCTACTATCTAGCTCAACTCTATCTTTGATTTATGTCTAACTTTCTATTATTTACAGATGAGGGGGGGATACCCCTTTTATATCAAGCCCAGTGCAGTGGACGGCTTAGATTCAAATACAATGGAAGGCTCAGATTGAGCCACCTAAGCCCTGATTAGGGTTCTAGCCCTAAAAACCACCACTGAGAGGAGTGGGGCTATGAATGCGCTGGAGATTTCCCACTCCTCATCAGGAACCACTATCTGCAATAAATGCACATCATCCCCTTTCAGAAGATCATCATCCAGAAGGGCGTTTCCTTTCTCCTTTTCGCTGGCTGCAAACCTGATGAACCTGGCCAATATTGCCTCAACTTCTTGATTCGAAATGGGAGGAATGTGATCCAACTGGAACTCCAACACTGTAACCGCTTGCCCATGCCGGGCACAAGATTTCTTCCAGGCAACAAGGGCGTCCTGGGTGTTCTGAATAATACTAGAGAACGTAGAAGTGTTCTCGAAATCATCCTGTGTGAAGGTCTTCACCTCAGAAAAGAATGGTGTTAATCTTTTCTTCAAACCATTTGTAGTCACCTCTTCAGAAGTCAGCCTCCTGGCAAAGATTGCCTCCAACGTATTGAGGACTCCATCCAAAATATTTGTCATGGCCTTTCTGACCCTGACAAAATCCGTCTATGATGCATCGTAGAATCCTCGGCCTGTGACCACTGAAGAGTACCATCCGGCAAAGTCATATCTATACCCCTCCCGAATCACACCTCCCTCGACCAAAATCTGTAGAGGTATGCTCATCAAAGCCCCTAAACGGAGAACAACTCTCGTCTGATAGATACGAGCCTCACCCTAAGCATGGTTAACTGCATCCATCCTTGCCATAATATCAGAGGCTTGCCGATAGGCATATGCAAGGTCCTCCATAAACTTTTATGTTTCAGCACGAACGTTGGCAACCCATTTGTCTGCCTGTTGTGCCATTCTTTTCAAATCCTCTAAGCCACTGATTGACTCCCTGGAGAATTTAGCTGGAAGCTGAATCGTCGGATTCTCTTGCCCACAAGGACGGGACAAGTGCTGCACATAACCAATCAGTGTCTTGTGCTCTACCTTCAATTTCTTATACTTGCCCTCAACATAAGACAATCTATCCTTGAGTGCCTGATATGAATTATCGCACTCCTCGATCACTTGTGCTCCAGTAGGGCGGCCAAGTTCCATAGTCGTAATCAGATCGTTTTCTAGAAAGGCCTCATCCCGATCACACTCCACTTTAGGCACTGCCACATGCAAAGTTCGAGAGCCATCATCATCTGTTGAGATCTTAGAGAACTTCCTGGCCTTCTTCTTTGTTGGAGGTGCACTGATCCTTTGTAACAACTCCTCCATCTCAGTTGCAGGATCATGTCTCATCCTGTCCCTTAGCCATTCCGGCACCTCCTGTCGCATATCTGATATAACAAAAGACTGCTCAACCTCGACCTCTATCTCATGAACCTCCTCCCTGCCTTCGTTCTGACGAGGCTCATCATCATCGATTGGCTCAGTATCTCCTGAGCTATGGGCATCCTGATCTGAAGTAGCATCGTCCTCGAGAGCTGCCTCAATTTCCTGCTGAAACTGAGCATTAGTGGCCGTCCCCTCATCTATTTCCTGCTGATTCTCTTCCTGAGGCATGTTGATGCTTTGGCCAACTGACTCTCTATGAGGTGGCTGACTTGCCTCTTGCACTGCCTGCTCTGCATGCAATCTTTCTCTTTGATCTGCAAACAATGACACTTCCTACATACTCGAAGAATGTGCCCGAGATGGTGTATGCAAGGATTCCTCAATTCTCAGAGGTTCAGGTTGAACTGGCTCCTTTCCTCTTGGCTCTGGAGTTTGATCAACCTGCCTTCTTTGTCTAGCTGCTGGCGATCTGTGATCTCCCATCAAATTGTATGTGAGGGGAATTGATCTTCCCTTAAGTCGCTTGACATGCCTCTCTACCCAACTCCGTGTGAATGTTAAGACTAGGATACAAAGTGTGTCCAAGTCGGTAATCTCTGGTTCTGACCAATCCGGGAGTGGTAGAGGCGTATCCCTCATTGTTTCGTAATCAGCCTATACAACATTTATATCTTCTTCGATCTGATCTGGCACTAGGACAATCTCGCATTCCCTGATCATCACCAACGGTATCCGAGAGAACATTCTCCTCCTAATCTCGATCTCATCTACCGCACTTGCCCAAAAGTCTTCAATCTGCGCCTTGTGTCGGAACTTTTCGGACAATATCCATCTGATGTTCCTGTGGGGATCATTGTGCTGTCTACTGGTGTGGTAGGGAAGGTGGAAGAATTGGAGCTCGTTTTCTGCCTCCCTTGCTGCTTGTAGTGATGGGCAGATTTCGTCAGAATTCCCCATGGTAATTGGGAATCCAAGTCCGCCTTTCTTCTTCTTCTTTTGAATCTTATCATAGGCAATAAGTTGCCTAGATATTTCCAGCATCACTATTCTGTTTGTGGGATACCGAGGCAATCTGTAAGGATAAGGGGAAAATCCTTGCAGCCTTATGTAGGTAAACTTCGGAAATTGGATAAACCAACATCCGAACTTCTCAATCAGCTCCTGTGGCTCTCTAGATATTCTGTGGTGAGTCCTTTGCTACAAGGTCCTCGTTATGTGCATGGTGAAGGCGTCATTGACCCTTTTGTAGTTGGTGGTGCTTGTCAAGTGTAACTACGGACAAGCCTCGTGTATTTTGAATTGATGGGAGCCACACCTGATTGGTTCCTTATAGGAAATTCCCCTGTACTTCGTCATTCAGGCTAGCATGTAGACAATGTAAGAGCTCATGTAAAACGTTTTTGTTCTCCTCAAACCACGGATTTGCTCATATATGTTGTCACTGATCATCAATGCCCAGTCCATGTAATCTTTGCCTTCTAGCACCAAGTTGACATAATAAAACATCCAAGGTTCAAAGATGAACGTTTGGGGGCATCCTCCAACTCTGCTCAGCATCATTATCAAATCGCAAAACTCTTGCCTCAAATCCTCTGAGATTATCTGTTTGGGCAATTTTGTACGAGTTGGCTTGGGTTTGTTCATCCACCTGGTATTTATCAAATCAGCACACCGGTCAAACGTGGATGAGTACATCTTTTCAACCCTTTCCCTTGTTTTATAAATCATCTTCTCGTGGACTGGTATTCCGAATGCTTCTCCGATTGCTTCTGGTGTCAGGTTAGCCAATATCTTGCCATCTGGCTAAACGACAGTTGTCTGCTCTGTGTTGTAGAAGTTGGCGCACTCCATGATTAGCTCTGGACACCGGATAGCTGGCGGAAAACTGGCAGCTGCATACAATCCGCTCCTTACAATATTGTGTGAAGTGACTGATGGGTGATGGCCTCCAGTCCCCATTATTATCCTCCTGAATGCCTCCAGGTTGAACGAGCCCAAGTTTGTGTCAGCCAGCTTGCCCAACTTTGAAGAGAATTTGGATTCTAGCAAGAAGGACTTGCTCAACTTCTTAATCACTGCTTGTCTCGATGTGTTTGCCCTTGTGGATTTAGCGTGGTTTCCTCTGCCTGCAGCTTTTCTGCTTGATTCGACCATTCTGCAAAGAACAAAAGTCATTAGAAAATGAAATATTCCGAGCCAAATTTTTTGTTTTTCAAATTAACAGATTTCCAATTACAACATTGCACCCGTTAAGGTTAGATGTATAAACCAAAACGTGCAAGAAAGCAACTCTAACCAGAATGGCGTCGATGATGGCGAGCATTGGTCAGAGGGTCTTCTACTCTAAAAACAGAAAGGAACTCGACGTCAAGTATGTGCTACCCAATCCGATGCGGAGTGAGGGGCGACCATATGACGGAGTGATTACAGAAAGCAAAGCTTGAAATGAAATGCTGAATACTGAAACTACTCAACACCCAGAATGTGCTTGCTCACCCAGAATGGGAAGTAGCTACCATAGGGCGGAGTTATACTATTCCAAACTAATACTGAAAGTAAGAATGAGTATTACAAATAATGACATGCAATATTATGAACCCTGGTCAGTACTACTGCCAGTTTACAAATATAATTATTGCCTGCAATGTCAAGATATCAGATGCTTTTCAACTGGAACTTTCAACAATGAATCTGCTGCAAACTTAAGTAATTCACAGTGCCAAAATCAAATCAGATAATGCAGATTTCTGTAGACAGTTTGACAGATCTGCACTTTTCACTTTCTAACCAGCAGCATACAGATTCACTAATTGATTCATAAAACACTCAATCCTTACCCAATTAACCTACTCTTGGATGCAAAACAAAGCTAATGTTGAGGCGCCTAGAATGGATGCCAGAGACAGACCTAAAATGCCAATATTAATTAAAGCACGAATCCAATGCTTGACTAAATGGTACGGCCCAGCAAGAAGTTCGACTTCTTCTTAAAAATTCAATACTCCTTTTAAAAATCTAAGAACTGGAAGATATGGGCGCCTATTACAAACTCAACTAATGATGCAATACCCAGAATGATATTTTTTGTCTTTTTTGAGATATGAGCAAAACATGAAATCTGCTGTCACTAAAATGCAACTTTAAAAATACCTCTAAAATGCAGAATGAGAAACTAAAGGATTACAATGACGTTTACAATGCACAATATGCAAACTCACAACTAGACTAAGAATCACCACTTGGTGTTCTCTTGCAAACACGAAGCGATGCCGAGCTAGGAGGCCTTCATTCCTCGAAATGATTCCAGAGCCAATCTGGCAGCATAACAGTATAGTCGTCAAAAGATCCCCAAAATGATGCACAAGACTCCTCTTTATAATTTTCGTTTGACTCCACAAAACCCTAAAATCAGCTTTTAGGTCAAAAACCTCTCAGCTCCTCAAGATGGCGTACTTCTCCTTTATGGCTTTGATTTGATATTTTAATTAAATATCATGCTTGATAAGTTCACCCTTTATAACCTTGCTTTGACTTTGCAATAATTAAAATATTCTTTTAATGAGGGCGCCACCCTCAAAGACCCCCTTTTTAAAACATCTTTAAGTCATTAATCTAGGCTCATGGTCAACGTTAAAATATAATATTTAAACGTGACTTTTTAATTAAATGACTTAGCTTATCCCTCCGGAGGTGCCCTGAAGCCAATACTGAGCCAAACATCTGACCAAACTGAAGCAGGAAGTCAACCGAGCTGAACTCAACTGGGAAGCTGCCAAAAATAGAATTTACTAAAAATAGTAAATTCCAAAAAGTGCTCTGAATGCCGAGATGAACATACTGTTGCGAAGCCCTCTGAAAACCCAGAAGGAATCCGCCATTGAATCCACCATCTCTGAGCCAAGACCCCCTCAAAATTAGGAAACCCTAATTTAACCTTCCGACTAGCCTTCGGGTTTCCAGAAAAAAGGCCAACGGTCCCATGCACGATCAGGTTTGAGAAGGGGACATTACAGTCCGCCCTCCCCAAGATTGCTTGTCCTCAAGCAATCGCAAACTAGGATGCTGCAATATCTCATCACTTTCCCAAGTGGCATCCTCCATAGGCAGGTTCTTCCACTTTACCAAACATTCTCTGATAGTTCTATTCCTCAAGGAATGTTCTCTGACATCAAGTATCTCCTCGGGAACTAGAACCAGCTGTCCTTCTTCATCCAACGGTGGCAACTGTGAAGAAGCAACCACATTGTGTCCAAGTGCCTTCTTGAGGCGAGACACGTGGAAGACGTTATGCACTCTGCTATCAGAAGGTAGCTCTAATTCATAAGCTACAGCCCCAACCTTTCTGATGACCCTAAATGGCCCATAGAAGCGAGGTTTGAGCTTCTCAGCTCCACTCTTCTTGAGAGTAGACTGTCTATAAGGTTGTAGACGGAGGTAGACCATATCCCCAACCTCAAAAGAACGCTCTACTCGCCTCTGATCAGCATACAACTTCTGCTGATTTTGTGCAATCTGCAAATTATCCTTCAAGGATCTCATTATGTCTTGACTATGCTGCAACAAATCCTTGGCTAAAGGTGCTTTGCTGTCTCCAAACACCAAATCTGCAAAGTTGGGTGCTTCATACCCATAAAGTGCCAAGAAAGGAGACATTTTGATTGACATATGAAAAGTAGAGTTGTAGCAGTACTCGCCTATATGCAGCCACTTAACCCAAGCTTTCTGCTGTTCTGACACATAATTTCTCAAGTAGCCTTCCAGCCACTTGTTCACCACTTCTGTCTGCCCATCAGTTTGGGGGTGATAACTCGTGCTTGGAGTGAGCACAGTACCACTCATTCTGAAAACTTCTTGCCAAAAGGTACTTAGGAACTTGCTGTCCCTATCACTTACAATATTCTTTGGCAACCCATGAAGCCTAAACACTTCTCGAAAAAACAAATCTGCAACTTGGGCTGCAGAAAAGGTGCTGGTAATGGCAAAGAAATGAGCAAACTTGGTTAATCTGTCAACTACCACGTAAATGCAATCCTTCCCTTGGGCCTTGGGCAACCCAGTGATGAAATCCATTGAAATGCTTTCCCATTTTTGATTGGGAATTGGAAGTGGTTGCAGCAAACCGGCTGGCAATGTATGCTCATTTTTATTTGCTTGACAAACAGGGCATTCCTGAATGTAGCGTTGGACCTCCCTCTTCAAACCTTTCCAAGAAAACCTTTCTCGGATCTGCCTGTAGGTGTTGAAAAAACCTTGGTGACCAGCAACTGGAATGTCATGAAAATTCAAAAGAATCTTCTTCTTGAGCTTGGAATCAGCCACCAGAAAGATTCTTCCCTTATACTGAATCAATCCCTCAACCACCTGGTACTTTTCATCATGGAAAGTACCTTCCAGAATGCTGGTTGCAAACTGATTTTTGGCATAATCAGCAAGCAACATGTCCCTCCAATCTGTAGTAAGCTCACACAATGAGCTAAGATGAGGCCTTCTGGAGAGAGCATCGGCCACAACATTATTTTTTCCTTTGACATAGTCAATGTCAAAGTCGTAAGCTTGAAGCTTACTCACCCATTTCTGTTGCCTCTCATTTAAATCCTTCTGGTGCATAAAATGCTTGAGGCTATTGTGGTCAGTCTTAACCACGAATTTGTTCCCCACCAAGTACTGCCTGAACTTGGCTAATGCATGCATAATAGCAAGCATTTCTTTATCATAGATTGAGTATGTCCTCTCCACACCCCGTAACTTTCTACTTTCAAACACGATAGGGTGTTTGTCTTGCATCAGGACAGCCCCCACTCCTTCACCTGAAGCATCACATTGCAGCTCGAATGGCTTGGAGAAATCCGGGATAGCCAAGACTGGACACGAACTCATGATCTTCTTGAATTTATCAAACACAATTTGAGCCTTTTCTGACCAAGCAAAGGCTCCCTTTTTGGTGAGATCAGTAAGGGGAGCAGCATTCTGTGAATACCCCTTTACGAATCTCCGATAAAATCCACAAAGACCCAAAAAACCTTTCAACTGGGTCAAGCTCTCAGGAGGTGGCCAATCAACTACTGCTTTGATTTTTTCCGGATCCACCTTTACTCCCTCAGCACTGATTATGTGGCCAAGGTACAGTAACTCCACCATTCCAAATTCACATTTGGAAGCTTTGGCAAATAAGCTCTCAGATTCCATGATACTAAGCACTTCCTCCAAGTGCTTGAGGTGATCCTCCCAAGTCTTGCTGTAGATCAGAATATCATCAAAAAATATCAGCACAAACCTTCGTAACTGATTCTGAAAGACACGGTTCATGCAAGACTGAAAGGTAGCCGGAGCGTTAGTCAACCCAAATGGCATGACTAAGAATTCAAAATGTCCATAGTGACATCTGAAAGCTGTCTTTTCCACATCTGATCCCCTCATTCGTATCTGATGGTAACCCGACCTCAAATCAATCTTCGAAAAGAACTTAGCCCCATGTAGCTCATTAATGAGCTCATCTATCCTGGGAATGGGGTATCTATTTTTGATGGTGCTTTGGTTCAAAGCACGATAGTCCACGCACATGCGCATGGTACCATCCTTCTTTTTCACAAGAACCACTGCAGATGCAAAAGGGCTCTTGCTTGGGCGTATGAAACCCATCTCCAAAAGTTCCCGAATATTCTTCTCGATCTCATCCTTTTGTCTCTTCGGATACCGATATGGAGTTGTGATCACCGGTTTAGCTCCTTCTTTGAGCTCTATGATGTGTTCTGAACCTCGATCAGGAGGAGGTCCAGGGGGTAAATCAGCAAACACTTTACTCTTCTTGGTGAGTAAAGACTGAATATCTGGAGGATGCTCTATTTTCGTTTCAGCTGGACTAGCTGGAAGAATCATGCACTCTGCAGCCCACTCCACTTGGTCATGACGTATCAACTTCGCCATCCTCTTGAATGACACAATCCGAGGGCCACCATTTGACATTCCCCTCAACACCACCTTCTTCCCATCGGATTGAAACTTCAACTCCATAGTTTGCAGATTTAGAGAGATCTCTCCAAGAGATCGCAGCCATTGAATGCCAAGGACAGCATCCGTATCTCCAATATTGACCACGTAGAAGTCATCCTTGACTTCGTAATTGCCCAATTGCATTGACATGTTCGGAATCCTCTTGGTGCATGAGATGTGAAACCCATCCGCAACCATAACTCTGAACCCTTCAAAGTCTTCCGTTTGCAATCCTTTCTTCGCCACCACAACTTCGTCTATGAAGTTATGTGTTGCTCCAGTGTCAATTAAAGCAACAATACGTTGCCCTTTGATCATCCCACGAACTTTAAAGGACTCATTCTTTTGGAAGCTCGAAAGTTGAGCCAATGTACCACCACTTTCTTTTTCACCTTCAGACTCTTCTGGAGTATTTTCTTCATCGCTGTCCTCAAAATCAGCTTGCTGATCAGAAAAATCAGAATTGCTTTCATCAGCTGTATAGAACTCAATTTGATGAATTTTAGCACCCTTTGGGCACACATGATCTGGGGACCATTTTTCCCAACAACGGAAACATAACCCCTTCCTTCGGAGTTCATTGATAGTCTCTGGATCCAATCTTGAGCCATGGGGTTTCTGTGGTTTAAACTCCTTCTGGTGAGGCTTTTGATGAAACATTTTCCCTCTATCCCCTTTGTGAAAGGCTGGTTTGGAAGGGAACTTTGCTTTGGGAGCAGCCCACTCCATGTTTCTAGCTTTTTTCATTGCTTCTTGTAAGGACGGTGGATCAAAAGCTTTGATCCAACCCTTGAGTGGCTCCATCAATCCTTCAGTGAATAGAACCACTAATCTTCTTTCTGTAATTTCAATGACCATAACTGAAAGTCTTTGAAACTCAGCTATGTAGGCTTCAACAGTGCCATACTGTCTCAACTGTGCCAACTCCCTAAAATGCACTTCTGGATCCTTCTTCTCGAACCTCTCAATGAGCCTGGTAGTGAACTCCTCATAAGTTGTGATAGACCGATGACCCAGAGTAATTAAGCCATGGTACCACCACTCGTGCGCCACCCCATCAAGGTGTAGCGTAGCGAACTTGATCGCTTCTTCTTCTGCCATAGGTCTGAGAGCTAGATAGTTATCCAGCTTCTGAATCCAAGCTCGGGCTGAACTGACATCACTCCCGTCAAAGTGTGGAAGTGTCACCTTGTTGACAGCTTGGTACAAGTCTCCTTGATTTGATGGTCTTCTTTGATCATAGTGTCTCCCTTGTCCTTTGTTTTTCCTTTTATGATCCATGAAATCGTTATAGGACATATCCATCCTGATGTCGGCAGGTAGAGAATCATACTCTGCACGACCCAGTCTCAACTGCTCCACGAATGAAGCATTCTCTTCAGGATCTGGCTGATTGTTTACAGGTGCCAAAAAGGTGGGTTTGAACGGCCTGGAGGAAATGTAAGTGTTGTTTGACACCGTCCGAGCTGCATGCTCATCATGCTGGTTGGAAGCACTATGCTCCCCTCTATGCCCTGAGTTGTTCTGTGGAGTGGTGTTCTGGCCCACTTTCCCCATCATGAGAGATACCATGTCCATCAAGGCATCCATCTTTCTTTCAAATCTCTTTCCTGGACTCATGGATCTTTCTCTCCCATCTCTCCCTTTTCCACTGTCATCTCTGTTGTTGGTAATCCTCTCGTTACCCCCAACTGACCTCTCACCTTCTGCCATGTCTGTTTCCTGAGAAGACTCCCAATGAGCCCTCAAGATTCCTGAAGCTGTCTGACCTTCTGGAGGCTGGTAAAGCTGGAACTGTTTTCCAACCTTCTTGTCTTCTCTTGCAAAGTACCTTTTTTCTCTGTCACTCATAGACGGATTGTTCACAGGGTGGCAAGATCTTGGCTCTGATACCACTGAAATATTCCGAGCCAAATTTTTTGTTTTTCAAATTAACAGATTTCCAATTACAACATTGCACCCGTTAAGGTTAGATGTATAAACCAAAACGTGCAAGAAAACAACTCTAACCAGAATGGCGCCGATGATGGCGAGCATTGGTCAGAGGGTCTTCTACTCTAAAAACAGAAAGGAACTCAACGTCAAGTATGTGCTACCCAATCCGATGCGGAGTGAGGGGCGACCATATGACGGAGTGATTACAGAAAGCAAAGTTTGAAATGAAATGCTGAATACTGAAACTACTCAACACCCAGAATGTGCTTGCTCACCCAGAATGGGAAGTAGCTACCATAGGGCGGAGTTATACTATTCCAAACTAATACTGAAAGTAAGAATGAGTATTACAAATAATGACATGCAATATTATGAACCCTGGTCAGTACTACTGCCAGTTTACAAATATAATTATTGCCTGCAATGTCAAGATATCAGATGCTTTTCAACTGGAACTTTCAACAATGAATCTGCTGCAAACTTAAGTAATTCACAGTGCCAAAATCAAATCAGATAATGCAGATTTCTGTAGACAGTTTGACAGATCTGCACTTTTCACTTTCTAACCAGCAGCATACAGATTCACTAATTGATTCATAAAACACTCAATCCTTACCCAATTAACCTACTCTTGGATGCAAAACAAAGCTAATGCTGAGGCGCCTAGAATGGATGCCAGAGACAGACCTAAAATGCCAATATTAATTAAAGCACGAATCCAATGCTTGACTAAAGGGTACGGCCCAGCAAGAAGTTCGACTTCTTCTTAAAAATTCAATACTCCTTTTAAAAATCTAAGAACTGGAAGATATGGGCGCCTATTACAAACTCAACTAATGATGCAATACCCAGAATGATATTTTTTGTCTTTTTTGAGATATGAGCAAAACATGAAATCTGCTGTCACTAAAATGCAACTTTAAAAATACCTCTAAAATGCAGAATGAGAAACTAAAGGATTACAATGACGTTTACAATGCACAATATGCAAACTCACAACTAGACTAAGAATCACCACTTGGTGTTATCTTGCAAACACGAAGCGATGCCGAGCTAGGAGGCCTTCATTCCTCGAAGCGATTCCAGAGCCAATCTGGTAGCATAACAGTATAGTCATCAAAAGATCCCCAAAATGATGCACAAGACTCCTCTTTATAATTTTCGTTTGACTCCACAAAACCTTAAAATCAGCTTTTAGGTCAAAAACCTCTCAGCTCCTCAAGATGGCGTACTTCTCCTTTATGGCTTTGATTTGATATTTTAATTAAATATCATGCTTGATAAGTTCACCCTTTATAACCTTGCTTTGACTTTGCAATAATTAAAATATTCTTTTAATGAGGGCGCCACCCTCAAAGACCCCCTTTTTAAAACATCTTTAAGTCATTAATCTAGGCTCATGGTCAACGTTAAAATATAATATTTAAACGTGACTTTTTAATTAAATGACTTAGCTTATCCCTCCGGAGGTGCCCTGAAGCCAATACTGAGCCAAACATCTGACCAAACTGAAGCAGGAAGTCAACCGAGCTGAACTCAACTGGGAAGCTGCCAAAAATAGAATTTACTAAAAATAGTAAATTCCAAAAAGTGCTCTGAATGCCAAGGTGAACATACTGCTGCGAAGCCCTCTGAAAACCCAAAAGGAATCCGCCATTGAATCCACCATCTCTGAGCCAAGACCCCCTCAAAATTAGGAAACCCTAATTTAACCTTCCGACTAGCCTTCGGGTTTCCAGAAAAAAGGCCAACGGTCCCATGCACGATCAGGTTTGAGAAGGGGACATTACAGAAAACAAGATTTTATAACAATAAAATCACTTTTGAGGGTGCCAGCAGATTTTAAAAAAAAAAGGCTGCAACACTTTGTCACTTTCAGCTGCAAACCTCAACTGCGCTTGTCAACTTCAAGGTTTTAGAAGTTTCTCTACTTGCAACAACACAATGTCAGATGCTTGGAAATGTTTGCTTGCAGCAACTCGCCCTCAGTAGATTTGAAACTTCTACTCTTAAGTTCTCACTTTCTTCCTAACTTTGCACTTTTAGCAACTTATTCGTTCCTCATAAATTCATATTTTCACAGCAGCTTTGTAAATTCCTACTTCAGCATTCAGTAATTTTAGATCTTTGCTTGCAATTTCGTACCTCTCAGCAATTCAACTTGGTATTTAGAAATTCGCACTTCCGTAGCTTCAATCCTCAAACTTTGCAAAGCCACGCCTCTGTCAATTCAATCCCTTGCACACTCGTATCTCTCAGAAACTCAAGCTTCTTCACAATTTCGAATTCCTCAGCAACTTGAGAAATTTCATCACAAATGCGTACTTCAGCCCCAGAGAGTGCTTTGGATTCAGCAACTTGTGAGAGATATGAGAAAGACTTAGAATATTATAGCCAGGTCGAAATCCAGGAGAGGCTATACTTAGCACATTTTCGAATTCCATTTTCCCCCCCTTTGGCCAGTTGCAACACTTGTCATGCGGAGCATCGAAATCTTGGACTTCTAGAACTTCTAAATTTCATCATTCTTGCACAGGCTTGCTTCATCATATTTGCCTCTTTAAAATATTAAATCAATCACCTCTTTGAACAATTTTAAATTTATCTGGCGAAGTCATTTTTCTTTGTTCCGGCAAAATTGTTTCATTCATCCAGTTCGATCCTCAAGTGAAACTTATTTCGTGAAGAGATATTCCACTTTTGCCTTAGAGAAATTTCTTGAATTTGCCTTAGGAAATTATCAAAACAGGCACCGGGCAAAATTCTTTGTTAAAATGACATGAGCGAGGCGTGGAGTAAGTTTAAATCATCTCTGAATTGCAAACGTTCAATACCCAGAAGAAAACTCCCTTCAGAACTCGTTGTTTCCATGTGTATCCGGATGAAGGGGTATATTTAATTTTTATTATTTTAAAATAATAAAATGGCTAAGGTTCATTCCTTTTCAATCTGGATGTCCTTCACACCTGCAATCTTCAATTTTCTCTGCCTTGGCACCTTCTGTGATTTTCCTAAAAAAATCCTTCTTGGCTCTGGGCGCACTTCACACTTGTTCTTGAAAATCTCCAACTTCATCTCTGCCTTGGGCATATTTCGCACCCTTAGAAAATAATTAAAATTTTAAATCACCCATGTGGGGCGCATTTGAGGGTGTGTGCTTCTACTTTGTCCATTTTATCTCTCCACGCCTTAGCAATTTTTTTTGCCTTAGGAAAAATTCCCCGAAAAAAACTCATTTTAAATTAGCCATGAAGGGTGCATTTCATCTCATGCATCAATCCTTGCCTTTGTCCCTTAGGCACTTTCACGCCTAGAAGCTTACACCTTATCTCTCTTACCTTACAAGCAAGGGCGAATTTCATGTATACCACTTCCATCCCTAGGTGCATTTGAGGGGTGGTGAAGGAACTTCCACGCCCTTGTGACTTCTCACCTCCCTTGGGCGCGTTTTGCATGGTGAGCTTCCATTTGAGGGCGCATTTCATGTGCCAAGAGGGAAACTCTCTTTACCTTAGCGTATTTTCCCCTTACCTTCCAACGTTTTTACCTCATGTGGCCACCTTGGGCGCATTTGCCATGGGTAGGAGGAGCTTGTGGGCG
This sequence comes from Sequoiadendron giganteum, assembly GCA_007115665.2. NCBI lineage: Eukaryota > Viridiplantae > Streptophyta > Pinopsida > Cupressales > Cupressaceae > Sequoiadendron > Sequoiadendron giganteum. Next base: position 587,586,733 of record CM021109.1, read on the forward strand.
CATTTGCCATGGGTAGGAGGAATTTCCCACGCCCTTGATGACCTTTCATCTCCCTTGGGCGCATTTGGCCTAGTCATCTTCCAAGTGAGGGCGCATATGGGGTAGCATGAAGGAATTTCCATGCCTTAGCGTTTTTTGCTATGCCTTCACCCTTAGTGGGCGCATTTGGCCCATCCTCAAGGAAATTTTGGGCACATTTTGGCTATGTTTCCATTTCAACTCTTGAGGGCGCATTTTGCCTAGTGTGAAGGAAATTTCACACTTAAAGAATTTTCTTGAATTCCTTCATGTCTTGGGCGCATTTCTCATATGAAGGAAAAAATTTCAAGTACTTAGAGATTTTCAACCCCTTCTGGGCGTATTTCATGTGTCTTCATGCCAGTTACTACTTATAAATTTCCAACGCCCTAGCCACATCTTGGCCTTATATTTTTAGCAAATTCGGAGATATTAGGGTTTCCTTGCATTTCATCTGTTTTGAGTTGGAGCAGGCGTGGTTGTGCTTCCACTCACTTTGCCACCTTGTTTATACCCTCTGTCCACACTGGTGCGCTATTTTTAGCCATTTGCTATTTTCAGCAAACCCTAAAATTGATGAATCTTTGTATCTCTGCTTGACCTGAAATTCGCTTCACCTGATCTTGATGACCTAAGTGTCTTGTTCACACCTGTCTCTGGCACAGTACGTGCTATTTATAGCCATGAGGTGACTTACTAAAAATAGTAAGTATTCAGATTCTGCTCAAATTTTGCCAGTAGGCAGCCTGGAAGATGCTGATCATGGTGGCATGCTTCGTTTTGACATCTCTGCATTTCATTCCATCTATTTTTAGACATAGTAGTGGAAACCCTGATCTGACTTGCATGCGCTTCAGACTACTTCCGCTTCCCTTGATTTCTACTGCTTGTCATTTTGCTTGCTGGACTGAAGTGTTGGGTAGCTGCTGGGGTGAAACTGCTATTTATAGTAAATGTTCGGAAAGTGGTTAATCTGATGTCGGATGAGTTTGCATGTCACAATGCCCGTGGGATCTCAAAAAACCCAGAAAAACCCAGAAAATTGGTCGACATGCGAGCACTGGCTAAAAATAGTAAGTCCCTGAAAACTGATCCATTTCTCTTGCATGTCATACCACTGCGGAGCCCTCACAAAACCCATATGGAATATTCGAACGTGCATTGAAAAACTTTGCATGCAAACCCTAAAAATAGCCTCTGAAGGTTGTACCGTTGAAAGTCATCATCTCGATTTGCATGTTAGATCATCACGAAGGTCTTGAAAAACCCAGATCGATTCTCCAATCATGCATTGGAAAATCATACATTTAAACCCTGAAAATAGCCTCTAAAGGCTGGACTGCTAAAAATAGCCAGTTGTCTGAATTTGTTCAAATTTCATGTGTAGGCACCTTGAAGTTGCCTAGATGTGTTTAAGTAGTTAGAACCCCAAAATCTCGAGGAAAAGACCTCATATTAGGTACTTACTAAAAATAGTAAGTTGTCAGATTTCAGTGAGATCCTGTCTTAAGCCTCCTGACTATACTGCTGCATTCAGATTTTACCTTGATAACTCCATTTGACCTCAAACAAGCCTGAAGGACAAAAACCCTAATTTCACAGACTTAGCTAACATTTCAACCTAGGTGAAATGACGGGACCTCCTCGGAAGGACAAAAGATCAGAGATAGAGAGAACCAAAGCCAAAAGACTAGAATGGAGCAAAAATTAGGGGGTCCCCATCCTGGATGGGGTGATGTGTGAAAAGGTCACAACATTGTTGTTGTTCCACATGTGGAGCCTGTCAAAGAAGTTGTTCAGAGTTCACCACAACTTGAGGTTCAGCCACATATACCGTCACCAACACCAGAGCAGCCTCCAGTTCCAATTCACATTGATTTGGACGTGGACTCACCACCTCGCAGTAACACCTCTACACATTCACTTTCATCAGATCCTCCTATGACTAGTACAGATCATTCCAGCGGGATTAGTCGGGATTCGTCTTGGCTTGAGAGTCAGCTGGGAAGAAAGAGGAGACAGCCATCTTATGTTCTTGATCATTCAGATTTCGATCATGATATAGATGTGCTTGACAAATGGATCAAGAAATAGGTTCATATTGAGAGGAATGCAAGTAAGGAGATTGTCGTTGAGACTGCTACACCTCCAGAGGATGAATCTGGACGAGATGGAAGCTCAAGACTTTGAAGTGATCACAATCAACTTTGGTAGAAGTACTCGTCAGACGGGCATTGACCTCCTACAGGTTGTTACAGATAGCGCGAGAGATAGAATGGTGAAGGATGGAGAAGATAAGTCAGCCCTCAAGGCTGAAATACAACAGCTTCGCCAGTATATTTCTAGCCTTGTACATAGGATAGGGGACGTTGTCACCGCACTTCCACATATGTAAGAGCCATCAACAGAACAGGGTCAGCTTGATCACTTGGTTGCATATGGCAAGCGGTTAGATGAGTGGGAGGAGGAGTTTGTTATTAGAGGCCGCCTTGTACTTTCAGAGCTATACCAGTTGCGGCACAATGCACGTGAGCTTCGTCTAGAACTTCAGGATGAGGAGCGTGACTTGGCTATTATTATACCCAAAAATGAGATCCTGATTGCTAACCTGGGGTTGTCATTTGACTCAGTCACAGATGCGCAAGATAAAGAGGATGTCTATACTTGGAGAACACACTTGATCTTCAAGGCTAAGATAGAAGAAGCAATAGCATCAGAGTTGGCTGAGAGCAGAGAGTATGTTACTAGTGCACTCTGCTATATAAGAAACTTTGTGTCTTAACTACCATGTCAGTATCAGCGTGTGGGTGGTGACTATGTCGAGCTTGCTGATGTTTAGTCAAAGCTACAAGCACTTATTCATGGTTTTTTTAGTGGTGAGACCGTTGGCTGTAAGATGAATCAGCTTACAGTCATGTCAACATTGTTTGATGAGGCAACCAGGAGTAAAGGCGAGTTTCAGTGTCAAATCACTAGTGGAGAAGACATGCTGCATAGACATGGGATACTTCGTCGAAGCTTTAGTTCCCCAAAAGGTGATGCAATCGATGACTTCGTTGATGGGTTGATTGCTCGAGATCAGGGCCAACAGACTTCAGTTCCAGCCTTTCGGGATATACTTCATGCACGACAGTTAACTTGACGCTTCTTTCCAAGTTAACTCGCTGTTTCACATCTCACACATGTCTATCTTGGAAGTATCTACATTCACTCGGAGTTTCTTTTTGAGGATTTACGTTAACTGATGATAGTATTCCAGCTAACTTGCTTTCAATAAGGACATGCATGCTTGCACATTGTCCACTTAGATTAGATGTTTCAGTTAACTGATGGTAATTTGCCAGTTAACTGTATAGTTTCCATTATTAGGGTGTAGCAATAAGATCTTGCATGCACTGCAGGACTGTAGTTGACTCAAGGTGATTTTAGGGTTGCCTACACCTTGATGTCTATAAATAAGAGCATTCAGCTCATTTGTAAATAACTTTTACTTGTGATAGAGAATTGATGCATTGTCAGCAACATGCCTATTCTCAAGATTGGTTCACCCTTGTAAATTAGAACTTTTGCATGAGAGAGTAATATATGCTGTGCCACCTTGCCTGTAATATTGCCTATTTTGTATCTGTTCAAGAGTATTTATTGTGATGATGAATTGTTATGCCACTCGGGTTTCATGCAGTTATTATGGTGAATGCTCATCTTAGTTAAATGGGGTTGCTGGTTTGATCGTTGTTGTATGTGTGTCTCATTGATGCAATACACTATCCCAGTTGCTTACCTTGTGTTTTGTGTTCAATAAGCCTATTCAGATTGAGAAGATAGTCATGCCACTTTGCCTTCAAGTTTAGAATCTGTACCTAAAGCTTATCTTTTGATGTGTGTGTCAATAAACTTATTCAGCCAAGCAAATAGTCGTGCCACCTTGCCTTCACGTTGTGAATCTTACCTGAAGTTTATCGTGTTATCACATCCCCGCTCCATTTCCTCATGCTTTGTTTACTTGAGGAAATTGGATAGATTTAAAGTAGTTAGCTTAGTTGTAGTTAATGACCTGCGAAACCAAAAAATCCTTAGCTGCAACGTTCTTGGTTTTCTTAACCTTGTGCCTCTTCCAGCTGAGATAAAAAGATAGGATTTAGAATACTTTACTTTCCCAAGCATATCAGCAAAAGAGGGAGCTACCCCTCCTATTTTGAAGAACACTCATTATGCAGTGTGCATAGCTGTCCGTTTTGTACTAACACTCTAGAGGTGTTAGTTATTACGCCAACAAACTTAACCAGAAAAATATTCATAACTCCCTTCAAACTCAGTATTTCTCCATGCCGTCAGAAGCTGGCGAACACTGAACTACAAATGCCTGTACTGAAACCAATACTGAAGTGAAGGAGTGGGAATGGCAATACCCACCAAAACAGTCACTGACCCTCTAACTAGATCCTGTCAGCCTACAAGGGTCCAAGAAATAGGCTAACTTAACTACTCCTTAAACTAACTAGAGTGGGGACATTACAATCCGCTCCCTAAAATTGCTTGTTTGCAAGCAATCTCTCAATGAAAAGCTCACAGGATACCGCTTGAAGAGAAACCACAAAACCACCAGACCCACTAGGATCCCATACGTAGAGCTGTGAAATGTTCCCAATCAATTCCTGCAACACCATCACTAAAACCTTCCAAACTGAATCATACTCAACCGCATGTGCCACAAGAACATGAGCATTACTTGGAAGCAACTCTGAAAACTGACAATGCTTGCTTCCAAACCATATGCAGGATAAGTTGTCATACAAATCATCTAATCTATGCGCAACTAAATGGTGCATCCGCCAAATATCATGTACATTAGGGTCAAAAGAAAAACTATATGCACTCCTCACCATGTACACACCAAAAGTCTCCTCAACGAGCCTTGTCCGAAGTCCGCCTCAAACGAAGGATTGTTCACCAAGTGAACTATAGCACAATACTAATCAGAATTGCATCCCTTTGAACTATCGGAGTCGTGAACTGTGTCACAACCCTGTTGAATCATATCACTCTTCGCTCTGATAAGAGAAAATGAGCGCAAACTCCCCTCTGCTAGTCCCCTCAACACATATTTCCTGCCCTGTACCTCAAATTTCATTTCCATCTTTTGTGTATTGAGAGTAAACTCACCAACGTCTTGGAGCCACCTCATACCTAACACTATCTCCATCTCACCCATGTTGACTACATACAAGTACGCTTGTAACAGATAGTCACCTAACATAAGTGTGAGATTGCAAATTTGTCTAGCGCAAGTAAGAGTATAACCATCTACAACTCGAACACGAAATCTAGCAAAATCTTTTGTCTGGAATTTGTACCTGTTAACAAACTCCTCATCAATGAAATTATGTGTGGCTCCTGTGCCTAACATAGCAACACATCGCTAACCATCCACTGATCCCCTAATTCTGAATGATGAATCCCTGTGTGTATTGGCAGATAACGCTAACGGGGTCAAAATAGCATCGTGTCCCAATTGTGGAGAGGCTTTTCCAGCCTCGTTCTCTTGCGTAGTAGCTTGCTGGTCTACTATTACAGTCATGTCTTCATCCTCATAAAACCACTCCATTCGTCTGTTATTACCCTTGGGCTTGAGTGGACAATCATGGTTTATGTCATAAGGTCCTTTGCAATAAAAGCAAAGCTTCCTTCTTCATAAATCATTGATAGTTTCTCGATCTAAAGGAGTTGCAAATTTTTTCTTTGGCTCCACATCCTCCATTCTTTTTGGATCTGATTTGCTATCATGAGAAGATGAAGATGATTCTGCATTGAACTTACCACGAGGAGCTGTAAGTTCCATGCTACGAGCTTTCCTCATAGCCTCCTGCAAGGTAGGTGGATCGAATGCCTTGATCCAACCTTTCATAGGCTCATAAAGCCCTTCAACAAAGAGAATAACCAGCCTTCTCTCTGAAATCCCTGTTACCATAACTGAGAGCTTCTGAAACTCTCCAATGTAGGATTCTAAACTACCCAACTGCTTCAGCTGAGCGAGATCTCTAAAGTATAATTCCAGATCTCGTTTGTCAAATCTCTCAACCAACCTATCCGTGAATTCTTGATAAGTAATGATCCTGTCATGCTGTAGTGTCACCATGCCATGGTGCCTCCAATCATGGGCTATGCCATCCAAATGTAGGGTTGTGAACTTTATGGCATCCTCTTTTGCCATAGGACGTAGGTTTAGGAATGTGTCTAGCTTGTTAACCCAAGCTCTAGTCGTGACTCTGCCATTGCCATCAAAGGTGGTGAGTGTGAGCTTACTGGTAGCATGTCTCAGATCAAATATCTTGTTCTAGGGTCTCATATCTGTCCTATTCCTGCCGTGTTCTCTTTTCTGTGTTATAAACCTGTCAAAGTTAAGGTGGTCTTTAACTCTTTGTGGCAAGGCATCCCACTCATCATAAAGTGCATAACATTGTCTCCAAAGATCATGTTATCTTCCTCCTCATCCTCGTTACTCTCTTGTGGCTCATTTCTGGCAAAGGTAGGGCAAGTAGGCCTGTCATAGGTACGTGTGGGAGTCACTCTGAGACGTGGAACTCCATGGATACTACCATCCTCCTCCTGATCCTGATTCAGGTGCCTGGGAATAGATATCTATTGTACCGCTGTAGTAAGTTGTTGTAGGATGTTAGAAACCTGTTCCAATCCTGTCACTAGGCCTCTCAGAACATCTCTGGCCTCTAGATCTTCGTTATGAACCCGGTTTCAAGGTTGTTCAACTTCATCCCTGTCACCCATGTTTTCAAAAGGTATATCTTCGAACTGGTTTTCAAAAGTAAAATCCTCAAATGGATTTCTTTGACCACCAGGCCTCCTGCGTGAATAATACCTGTTATATCTCTCCTGATAAGGCCGCATGTGTATATTAAACCCTCCACGCTAGTAGGATTACAACTTTGATACCACTGTGATGAGCCCAACTGGCTCCAACTCAAACCCTATAGTTTTCTACTTATTTTTTTATGTTTTTATTGATTTTAAGAAGAATTCTAGACAAAAGTAGAAGGGGCACCAAGCATAAATATACAAATAATACAGAAATACAAGAATTTTTTGAGCAACTACAATACTAATTAAGATCTGGCAATACATACAAACAACGTACCCGGAAAGCTCCATAATAATTAAATAAGAAAGTACAGTGCATGCCAGGCAAGATGTGTTGAAACTGAATAATATCAACGCCTAGGTCCTGGATCTACTTTCTCCCATGCAGAAACTAGAGAAAAGGTGCTAAGAGGTATAGGTGCCCAGAAAGGAGTCAAGAAATGACCCAAAAGCAAGGCGTTTGGCTTTCTCCTTCACACGCCCTTTCCAAATGAAGCATGCCTCCCAATGCAAGTGTATGGCCTTTGAAAGATTTTGATGTTTCTTTATTGAAAGCTGGGAAACTGATGAAGATGGCATCTAGATGAAAGAAGCCCTCTTCCTTATTGAAAACAGTTAAAACTAAATAGAATAACTCAGATGTAAGCACAAATGAACTTCTGGATGAAGCTCCCACAATGGCAATCATTCAATTGGTATCTCACAACCTCACAATCACATATTCAATGAAGAATTGTTGCTCTCCAATGAAGATTTTCCTGAAACCCTTGTCCTCATACAAAAACACAGAGAAGATAAAAAATGCAATGTCAAATAATCATGAATGAAGTCGACTTGCAACCTTTTGCCTTATATCTTCTCAAAAGCACGACTTTCAAGAAATGATGCCACTTTTGCTTTAAAATACATTTAAAATGTATTTAATACCTTTTCCATAGTTGGGCGCCCAAATAAATGACTTAAGTGAATTTAAATATTTTGGGCGTGCTTTTTCACTTAAGTGATTTAATTTATCACTTTATAAAATATTTAAGTGGCTTTTCATTTTATAAAGTCAATTTGACTTTATAATAAACCATTAAGTTAAATAATTAACTTAACCACAAAAATATTCATAACTCCCTCCAAACTCAGTATTTCTCCGTGCCGTCAGAAGTTGGCGAACACTGAACTACAAACGCCTGTACTGAAACCAATATTGAAGTGAAGGAGTGGGAATGGCAATACCCACCAAAACGGTCACTGATCCTCTAACCAGTTCTTGTCAGCCTACAAGGGTGTAAGAAATAGGTTAACTCAACTGCTCCTGAAACTGACTAGAGTGGGGACATTACAGTTGCCATTGTCACAAGGTGTATTCACTGTTCACATCAGTATTTTTAAGTGTCAGATTGTTGTCGTATCATTTACAATATTTAGAAATATAAGGGTTTCATCATTTGGTCTTACACAAGTTTAGTCATTGTTTACAACTGCTGTCATGATTATATCAGCCTTTATAGTCAGATGTGTTGCAATATTCATGATAGTTTGATAAATGAGGATTTTCTAATCTCATTACTACTATTAATGTTCCTAATTAACATTTAATTATTGGAGTTTGGCATCTATATTTTATATTCTATATTTATTTCAGCTTTGTACAAATCAGGAAATTGCATATTTCCTAGGATTTCTGATTAGGGACATTACAGTGGTATTAGAGCCTTGATCGTGCTAGCATATAGGGATAGATTTAACTTTTAATATAGCCTAGTGAAAGGGAAATCATATTTTATCAAAGGGAACGAAGAAATTTATAGGATTTAGGTGAAGAAATAGAACAAATTATGGGGGACATTGAAAGGAGAATGCATAAAGATGAAATACTTTTTTTGTATAAAGGCATCAGTCAAGGTTAGAAGAATTTGGAAAGGACAATACAAAGGTCCATGGTAGAGCTAGTGCAAGCCTTGTAGAATATTAATCAGAATAAAACAAATCAAGGAGAAGGAAGCTCTTCAGCTAATGACTGGACTTCACTCAACCCTCCTTCCAAGACCTTTTGAGAAATAAAATTGTAAAGAGAAGAGGAACATGGAGAAGAAGCACCCCATTCACATATAATATGATTTGAGACATTTCATGATGAATACAATGATCTAAGATGGACAGTACAGGATGGGTTGACTTTCTGAGAGTTTCGTGATCTAAGGATGGAGAATCGTTCAAGGAGAGGGAGAACTCAACAAAATCAGCCCTGCAAAGACATAAGAAAGTAGAGGAGGAAAAATAAAAATTTAGAATTGGAAGAAATTTTATGCAATAAGAGCCAAAGAAAATGTTCTTGGAAAAAGAAGAGAGAACAGAAATAGAGGTCTAACAAACTATAAAGGAATCCACCATGGAAGTTGAAGGTAAGGATCTTTTATTAAAAAAAAAGATATTCTATTGACTTCTATTAAGTTTGTATGCTAGCCAAATATTTATGTTAATGAAATTAAGGAGGAACATACAATACTCGTTGAATGCCAAGAGTCCATATGGAAAAAGATGTTCTTGTCCAAGAACTCCCTATCAATCTTCCAAAGAGTGATTTGTTACCTTATGTGATGGATTTTTAGAGTAACTATGTTGTGCATGCAATTGAGAAGAATGTTATGGTTGATTCTAATTTGAAATCTTTAGTCATAAGGATGGTTGTGTTGATGCAAATCTCTCAAAAAATTCTAAATCAACAAAAGAAGGTACACACTTTGATTACAGCCCAAGGTCTGAAAAATATAATAATAGCATAGATTTATAGCTCCATACTATGTTATTACAATATTTTTGTCATTGTGGAAAGCACTCTAAGAATGGTGAGACAATTGATGTTTGTGTGGATCATGAGGATTTTCTTAGCAAGAAGTACAAATTTTTGCAACTTATGTTAGGGATGAATCTAAAATGATTGTGGCCTTAGTTCATAAAATTCTAAAAGATTAGGTAGAAGTTGGTTTTTGCATTTCCCTTTATTCAATGTCAAGGCCACAACCTTTAGGTGAGATTGAACCAAATAAAAAGATGTTTGATAATCATTTTTGTAAAAGTGTCTTTTGGTGCAGATTTTTCAGCTGCTAGTTGTATCAAAATAATTTAGCAAGAGCATGGTAGTGAACTTATATTTCACAAAGGCAGCTATTGGGTAAGCTTGAATTTTAAGAATAAAACAAACAATTGAGTTAGACAGATTTGGGCAGATGGACATCAAACTCCCAACGATGATTTGGGATCTTGGACAAATAGAGATTATCATTTGAGAAGAGTCAAAGCTATTGGATTTGCATTGCTTAAGGACAAACAATTTTGGGAAAGGTATATTGTCATATCTCCTTTTAAAAATAATTTAAGGAAATAATTTAATAATAATATTCTAAGTTGGACTTAATAAAGTTACTTTTAGGGCAACTTAAATATTTCTATTTTAAAAAGTGGTCGTTTAAATGGAACATCATTAGACCTTATGTAATATTTAATTTAAAAAACGTTTTTAAACACTTTTTGTAAAGAATTTAAGAGGGGAAAGGAAATTCAAATTTAAGGGAGCCCAAAGGGAATTTATAAGAGAAGGCCGAATGGATCAAAGAGATCATCCATGTTTTTGTAATCAAATTCTTTTCCGAACACTTGTGTTTATCTTCTCATCCAAGGACGAAAACCCTTGTTGTGCGGTAATCTGGAGGACAAATATTAGATGAAATAAATGGTATAGTATAAGTTATCATGGAAAGAATCATAAGAATGGAGAGAAAGTGAAGAACAACTTGTAGCAAAGGGCATATAGATCCTTTTTCTCAAGGTTGTCTACTCAAGAATATGGGATCTAGGTGATTGTTTGAGACACCTCATTTTAAAAATTGAAGTGGAGTAAGCAATGGGTTTTCATAAAAGGTAGCATTTGGCTAGTTCATTACCTTTCCATGAAGCATTAAGTTAAGAGAAATCTATAGAATTAGAATTTCATCTGTTAGGACATGCAGGATCACTCACACAAAGGAAAAGGTATCTTAGTAAATATTAAAGATCATGTTGCACTTATATGAAGTTTTATTCCTATCCATGGAGATACTTCAAAGACATTTTTATGCAGACATGTTGGAGTCCATAGCCAAGACCAAGCAAAGAGAAGTCATTTTTGCAAAAGTTGAGCAAAGGCTTGAAGAGTTGTCTGATTCGAAGAAACAACTGCTTGTAAGAAAAATGAAAAAGGTGCAAATCCTAATAGAGTTGGATAGCACGAAAAGGCTCATTGAAGAGCTAACTCTAGGTTTGAAGAGCATTCAATTTGAGGAAAAAAAGAAAGACATAACAGTTGAAGCAGTTGTTGCCAAGATTGAGCGTAAAATTGGTCTAGCATATTTGCAAGTAATTAAGAAGTCTTAGAAATAAAAAAATCAAACTATATGCATTTGATAAGAAACGGGGATATTGCCATCAATTTTGCAACAAAGGCCTTAATCACATCTGAGGAAAAGAGGGGAAATTTTGATGAACTCATTTTGGAGCTTAGTTCAACCCATTTGTCACTTCACAAGGTAGAAGAACAAGAAGTTGCTATATTAATTTTTAGGGAGCAAGAGGTTGAAGCAAGGGTTAAGGAAAGCAAGCAAGCAACTGAAGAAATAGAAAGGCTTAGAAAGGAGCTTGAATTAGCTCAAGTAGGAAAAAGGCAAGCCAAGGAATCCATGAATTTTTTTAAGGTTCTACATTTAGCTATTTCTGGAGTGGACACAACCAAGGCTTTAGAAGCAATAATTCTTAAGGCAATCAAAGCTGAAAATAAAAGTGATTTTGCAGGAGGATCTCCAAAGACAAATAACTTAGTAGGAGTGAATTTCTCATTAGAGGAGTCCTATGCATTGAGAAAAGGAGTATACAAAGCTAAGGACCATTTAGACAACCAAGTGGTAGCTGCTATGACCCGAATAAGCGCTGCTAATAGTATTTAAGAAAAATATTATGATGCTCATTTGAAGATTTTGGTCCATAATAAGACTAGAGTAGTGCAATGGATAACTTTAGAGGAAGTTAGAAGTTGCAACTACAAAGTCAGAGATAATTGAGAAAGATTTGCAAGGAATTGTAGATCGACAAGAAAAACAACTTGAGGATGTCACAATTGGATGGGAATAAAAAGTAATGGCTTCAAAGGACAATTGCATAGAATTAGGCCAACATGAACAATGGTCTAAATAGGGGACTAATTTCCAAGATGAAGAGATTGGTAGAGTAACCGATAACGACAACCAACTGAGCATATTGTTGTGTCCTACATGACTAGAAATTGTGCAATCCGGAAACTCTCGAACTAGCATGTAATACGGGATCACGGTGAACTGACAGTGTAGTCTCAAGAGTCACACAACCTAGAGTGAAATCACACAATCTAGAGTGGAGTCTTGTACATTGCACTACTTTGATCAAAGTGTTTCATTCAGTATGTTCTATTGTGGGTCATTTGTCACATACACTATTCAGGGCCGATTTGACTTAAGGCTATCTTTAGCTACACATAGGTATTGTCCTTCAATGTGTAAATCTATCACCCCAGACTAACCTACAACATACTAATCTACTTGGAATTAACTACTTAATTGGTAAGTACACAAGCTAGGTATTCCTTCTATGGATAGTCCGTCATCCTAGATAACCTACATACTTGGATAACTCAACTTACGTCTAAGTACATCAATCCCTCTCCCATACTGGATGCCCTCTCCTAGGAGAAAATATAAGTTTTATAGCAAGTACACAAGTCGCTCCCATGCTTATCCTAGGAGTAACACAAGCTTTCTGAGTTAAACTAATAACTTAGCTAGGTGTACCTCAAGTGACTCTTGCATTCAAATCAAGCCTAGTAAATAATAACTAGTATAAACACCATTCTCCTACTATGGAGTAAATACAACACATTGCATCCCATGTTCAAACATATCTAGTATATTTAAATACCTATGTTGTACTACATGTAGCATGATTAAATACTTTGGTCAAGTAATCTCTTTACATATCTAGTATAGTTAAATACTTTTGTCAAGCTATCTCTTCGACATTTCTAATAAAATTAAGTATTTGTGTCAAGCAAACTCTCCTATTATGGAGTACTTAAAAACACTTTATAAAAAGCAGTCTCAAGGCTTCATTCCCTTTTTCTAGAAGACATCAAAATACCTCTATTGCACAGGCAGAAAATACATTTCATGCAGTAAAGAAAACACAATAATTCTTTGCAAACATTAAGAAGTAGAAACTCCATGCCTGTTATCGCTTTTCTAGATAATGTTGACAGTGCAACTTTCTCCTTTGGTTGCTCAACTTAACCCAGCTTCCCAAATCAACTCACTCCCTTTCTTGTTGAAAGCATTCTTCTCTCAAAATTAGACAACTCTTCCTCACAAAATTCCCTCTTTCCACACTCAGAAATCACTAACAGAAAATGACAAGTTCCTTGGGTAGAATACGTCTCTCTCAAGGTAATAGTAACTCACAAAAATATGAACACTTTTTATAAACTATGGCCACTCAAAAATGTGATGTATGGCTGTATAATGTCACTCAGAAATTGAATAATGGCTGCAAACAATGTTCATCAGTAATTGAAGAATGAACATATAATGATGCACCAAATGAAATGCTTATGGTGAATAAGGCAAACTCAAAGACAAATTACAAAGGCTGATGAAGAATGGTGAATGATTGAATGAATGAATACAAATCAATGCAAATTAGGAGAGCTGGGCTACTATTTATAGTGAGACTAGCCTCCCTAATTTCCTACAGCCATGGCATGTGGTTTGCCACCACTGTTGGTTGAAACATTCAATTCTGGAAGTGGCGTCATTTCCAGTTAGTACTCAACATTTAGCAAGATGAGTCGACCTCTAGCTTTGCTAGCATTATGAAGACTGATTCAAAAAGGCACATGGAGAATTTTGCAAATGAACACCTACAAAATGTGTTCCCAGAGATGGCGCCAAACTCATAAAATGGCGAGTGAATCATGCAGCAGAGAAAACGTCATTTGTAATTCATAAACACATAGTCTATCTTTCAAGCTGAATTGACAAGGTTTCCTAACTGTGTTGGATTCATTTTTGCTTCAGCTTTTGACTCAGTCAAAAGATTTATATGCCCTTCTTGGTTTATTCCTGCGTAATCATTCCTCAGGTGATACGCGATTTCATCAAGAGCCGTATTTGTTTCAAAGTCCTCATTTCCTCATATTTACTATATTGGCATGTATTTACCAAAGTTTAAATGCGTGATATGAAGTTTTCATAAAATCAATTCTAATGAGAAATTTCAGAATAATTCGATTTCCAAGTTGTGAATAAAATGAAAATGTATTCGATTTCCCTAAGTTTGAGAATAATATGAAAAATAAATATTTTATCATATATATATATATATTAAATACCTCAGTATAAATATATATACATTTATATGTATATGTATATTAATATAACTATAATATATATATATATATATATATATATATATATTTACATTTATATATATATATATATATATATATGCAAATTTGTAAGGCAATAATAAATATAATATTTTATCCACATTATACTAGATGTGTACATAGTGTATATATCTTTATGTACACGTATGTGTAGGTATACCATATCGATGCATCCGTATGAGCATATCCATTTGCCAACGTACGCTTGTATGATATGTATATACATATGGATACGTGTATATACTATACATATATACATATATGTCCATATCAGATTCACTTACATCCATTTACATTACCACCATATCCATATGATCGTAATATCACAAGATAGACCTCAGAAACCAAAAAGATAAACATCACTCGCAAATGCATGCAGAAGTAAACAAGACTCCTAATGCAAACATACAAGCTATGGATGAATTACCTATAACTCACAAACTAACTCAGTTCACTCAATCTAAGGTGATGTGTGTGTATGCTCAGATAGTTTACTTTATCAGTTACTCGACCAAGCTCCTCTCCCGAGTGATACTTCCCCTCCCTTTGGAGAATGAACATTTACTTGCAACCACTAGCACATACCTTGTGTAATGTACCCTTCCTAGTGGCCATTGTGAGATTTATTTAGCCCTTTTCGCTCCCAAAAGCTAAATGGTGAAATAAGGGGGAATTTCTTAAATTAATTATTTTATAAGGTTATGAAATAAATTAAAAATCAAAAGTAACTCTATATTTAATTAATTTAATAGAGTGACTTAAAATAAATGATTTATAATATAAAGTCACTAAAATATAAAAATAAAAGAATATTTGAGAAGCTTCTAGATGGGCCTCCCTAAGCTTGGAGAAAATGAAAAAATAGAGGTGGGGTTGCCATTGTTGGATTATCCTGGATATTGACATTTGATTTTGATATGTTCGTTGGAGCCTTGAGGTTTCTGCAGAATAGAGTTGAAGGTCTTTGGGTACGGAGTTCTCATTGATTTGCATAATTGAGGTAGTGCAACTATCTACTGAAGGGTTGCAGCTGATTGGAGGAGTTACTTTAGACTTCTCATTGCACCAAAATTAATGGCCAAAGGACAATTTTGTGGATTAGAGCCATCCTTTTTCATGCTTACTTGGGGCAATTTTAGAGAATCTAATATTCTGATATAAATCTCAGTCATTTCCAGTGCCATGGCAGACCTCCTGGGAGCTGTGATTTTATTCATGGAGGCCACATTTTGCATCGATTGACCTCCTAGGCTTGGGCGCACTTCTTGCAGGGATCCATTGATGTTGTTTGTTGCTTGAGAAGGGAGAAAGAGGCTGCAAATTAATTATAATCTTCATCTCAGATCAGAATAGGGGCGGCTAGGGAATAAATTCGACTTGTCTTGAGGAAGGCATATTTTGGATTGTTATTTGTTGCTGCTTCATCTTCTTCATTGGGCGCCACTTCTACCAGGTTCTCCTTGCATTATTTTTGGTGATTAGCTTGTCATTTGGTCTTGTAGTATTTGCTGCCATAGGCAGCCATTTTATATCAACTCAAGCTATTTATATGTTGCATAATTGTAAGCCAAGAGTCTTGGCATATCTCATTGCATCTTGTATTGGAGTTGATTTAATAGAGACGCTTTCAATTGGAGTCATTTACTTGATATACTCATTGCATCAGCATTCTAGGTTGCATGCCAATTGTTTGACAAAATGTCAATTGGCTGTAGCTGCACTTTTCATATATAGTTTCCATGTATTTGCATTTGAAAATACAAAAAGAATATTGCATTGCATTTAGATCTTCTTTTAGACATTATAGAAGTCTTTTAAAAGCATTCAATTCATCTTGGCAAACATTTCAAGCAAGCAAAATCAAACTGAAACTTCAAACCAGCAAACAAGACATTGCACACAAACTGTTTGTCAAAATTACAAAGGGAGAAAGTGAAGTCTTTTGAAGTCAGATTGAGTTGGCTCATTACACCTTGGCAGTCAATTGTTCACAACAATAGGCAGCATATATAAACATCTTCAAAGTTAGAATAAAAATAATTCAATAACCTTCTATTCTCATTTATACTGTATTTCGCCATGAATAACATCAAGTGAGATAACATTAAATAAAACAACATCAAATGAGATAACATTCATATTGATAACAAGGTACAAGCATCATTAATTCATCTCCAGAACTCACATTACTTTCACATTTACCCTATGTAGTAATAGTAGATAGTAACCTCACAATTTGGGGTGTAACATTGGGCGTATCCTCAAGCATTGACGAGAAGACATCATTTGTCATCAAATCAAAGAAGAGCATATTGCGGGTTGGTTTCATTCCTTGACTAATCCAAATCAAAAGTGGAAAGGCATAATCATAGATCTCATCATAGACCTCCCCAAGGTACACAAAAATAATTGCACTCATGTTATTGTGGATAAACTAACTAAACATGCACACTTATTTGTTATTTTTCATCAAGTGGGAGAATTGTTTTTCAAAGAAATGATTAAGCTACATGGATTGCTTAAAAATGTTGTGGATGATGGTGATAATAGATGTTGTAGGACTTTTTTGCAGGATTTTTTTCACTTGACAAGCATAGGACTTAGGTTCTATGGACATTACAAGATTTTGAAGGGAGATGGTGAGGTTACTTTCAAGTTGGATTTTGAAAGGACTCAAAAAAGTTTTTAAGTAGGCAATTGTTGATGAGAAAACAGCTCTTTTGCAAGATAAAAATTTATTCTTTCCTTACTCAAAATCCTTCACAAACCAAAGTGGAGAGCATATCTGCATTCTTCACATATTGATTCAGAGAGGGAGAAAGGCTAGGATCACATGGCTTTGGTACTATAACATATGTATTGAGCAGCAACAAACACAAGGGAGCATAATCCATGATATCACCATAAACTAAAGTTAGTAGAAGTGATATCATGACGTATACATCTTTTTTCCATCACCTTGTACGAATAAATTCCATTGTGATTCATAAGAATTTCCACAACACTTAATATCTCAGATGTGAATGACTTTTGGCTAAAATCATGCATCTGCTTTCAAATTCCTACTACATTGATTATATTCTGATACTGTAACTTGAGACTCTTCAATAACTCAAACAAAATACCTCAATACATGATAGTTCCTACAAATTGATAATCAGCATACATATCCTAACACTGATACATCATGGCTTGTGACTTGGGAGACTAACAAAATTTAAATAAATAAATAGAAATACAGGCTAATATTCTTCATTCGATGCTTAGATATCATGTTTGAAAATGTAAATATGAGTTCTGTGAGTTAACTTTAGTTTTCTTTCAGAGTTTATAACATGATCATGTGATTGAATGATTTACATAACAAGATGTGGGATACCAATCTTTCTTGCAAAGTTTTTGGTAATATTTATTATTATATTAATGCCTTTACATATTTAATGTAATGCCAATTGCCAACATTCAGGGCCTGTGGGATGTGGAAAGGACGTCTGATGAAAACAATAATCAGTGCATACTACGGATCTTTGTTAATGTTGCATTTTCAAAGAAAACGTTTTGGAAAGGTAATTTTTTTCTTGTTAGTATGTTAAGCACAACAGCCAAAATGATGACAAGGAACTTGTTTAATTGAGTGGTCTTAAAAAAAATTCTTTCAGCACATCATTTATAAGCAAAGAAAGTTGTAGATAATTTCGTTCAAGTACATAACAGACCATAATGGTAATTATATATCTGGAGTGAAGTAATGCATTGATGAACACAAGATTGTCAGTTCATAGATTTACTTAACAAGCTTTTGGAATTAAGTTATTAACTGTATATATTTTTGTATCAACATTTTGGATCACACTCCATGATCCATCATTAAATTGAGAGAATGGTAAAAGGATTGCTGGAAAACACTCATAAGTAGTGTGTTGCCGAACAAGGTAGTGGAAACCAAGAAGAGGAAGAGAAGGTTTTAGTAATCAAGATTTTAAGTAATGATTATTGATGTACATAGTAATATGAATAATGAAACAAAAATAAATTAAACCATAATAAAATGATAGTAATGATCTTAATAAAATAAATGTAAGGCAGAAAAGGCCAAAATGACTAGGTGGGTTGGGAAGAGTGATGAGATAAAGGGTAAAGGGGGGAAAGAGAGGACTAGTAAAGAAACAAGAACAAAAAGAGAAAAATTCTGAAAGATAGATCCCAAGAGGAGGAGGGGGTCATGCCTAAAGATGAATGATATAGTTACAACATGTGGAAGAATGAAAGTATGGGAGAGAATGGGGAGAGAAAGAGAATGAACAAGAAAGGGGGCACAATTTGAGGAGCAAGGATGAGAAGGAGAAGAAAACAAATGGAGTGAAAGTTCTATCAATGATCAATGGTATGAATCATAGTCATAAAACTTGGACTTGATAATTACTTGGCAGGCCAAAATTTTTTTAAACTTGGGGCTCAACAAAAACTCATCAAATTTATTGAACATTTAAAGATATATGAATTATTAAAAATATTCTTAAAAAACTCACATTCTACCTAATTTGTAGAATATATTATTGATTTCCATCATATAAAAATCAAAATTAGAGTTTAAATACATATCATATACATAAAAATGAGTTCAACCATCGAATACATATAAACTTCAAGTTTCAATATCAATAAAAATGTAAATTATAAATTTCTTCTACTACTAAAGTTTAAAAAAGTTTGTTGCCACTTTCAATGTGTTGTGGAAGTGGATGGTATAGCTATAATATCCTCAATAGGAGCCTCAATAGATGCCTCATCCATAGTGATAGGATCACGTTGTGTATGTGAGGAACATGTCCCTAATGGCTCACCAACCTCACCTTCTGCCTCATATGATGCCACACAATTCCCATTTGGCTGCCTTCCTCTCCAAATTAGCTAAGTCATCATGGGTTAACAATGGATCCACATCAACATCGTTAGGGTCAACAATGCAATCTAAATATGGATTATTGTCATCATGGACAAGTGCGTGATGAGTATGCTACCCTTTTACCTCCTTTTCATGCAACCCAAGGTTGTAGTGCACATAAACAAAGCCATTCAAGTGCTTGTGAGTCAATCTATCGTGCTTGTTCGTGTGAATGTCCTCAAAAACACTCTAGTTGTGTGCTCACAATCAAAAGCATTACAAGGCTGGGATAAAATGCAGATGA
The DNA here is from genome assembly GCA_007115665.2 of Sequoiadendron giganteum. Lineage (NCBI taxonomy): Eukaryota > Viridiplantae > Streptophyta > Pinopsida > Cupressales > Cupressaceae > Sequoiadendron > Sequoiadendron giganteum. The sequence goes on from CM021109.1 coordinate 587,606,308, forward strand.
CAAACTTTTGAAGACTAGGTGTTGTGACACTATAATCCTTCCACCACAAATCTACAAGGATAACATTTATAACTTTGTAAGGATTTTAGTAAACTGAAAATTCAAAATAAATAGCAAACTAAAATTAAACATAATTTATTTACCTAGTTGCAGAGTGGCTCTTCTACGAATGCAAAGATTTGAAGAAAATAATGCTCCCTCCACTATCTTATAAATCTATATCTCATCAAGTACGAGGTTTGAAAGGTTCTTATCAACATGTCTTGAGACCAAGCATAACCTTTGCATCTACTTTGAAAGAAGGGGAGAAAAGCAACTTGGGGTTCGAATAGTCAACAACAACATGAATATGTTGTTGGAGTTGTCGATCCCACCTCCAATCAATAATGTGCCATATGGGTTCATATTTGGTCTTATTCGACACATGCAAATGTTGAATTGCCTCTTTGGACTTATTCATGGCCTTGTATAGATATTCCATAGGGTTTTTTATCTCCATCTATCAATCGTAGAATCCTAACCAACAATTTTGACATTGAAATATCAAAATTTTAAAAATCCAGCAAATTATAACATTAGAAAATAAAAAATAAAAAAATAGAAATTGGAGTTTGAAAACTAACATTGATGATCTCCTCCATGACTTTGACAAATCTATCATAAAAAATGGACTTCACGAGCTTCTCTATTTTAGCCTTCTTGCAATAAGGACTCTCTAATAACATTTCACTCACAAACGTGCACTTAAGGTTGGGCATTGTAACTAATATACTTTGCAAGGTGGGGAAATTTGTGGCAAAGTGCATGACTTATAATCGCATGAGACCTTTTCCATTAGTGTGCTCTCATAAGATTTAGGACTCGTGTGGTTATAGATGTACTTTGTGATATTCCTTGCATTTTCAACCTCATTCTTCACCCAACTTAGTTTACCTGTGTCCTCAAGGAGTAGGTCAAGCAATGGGCAGCACAAGGGCTCCAAAACATGTTGGGTGCCTTATCTCCAAAAGTCTATCGGCTACCACATATAGAGTCGTATCATCAGACACTATTTGAATGATATTTTCTAATCCCACCTCCAACATCACCTCATCCAACATGTTACATGTGATGTCCCTGTAGTGTACCAACACTTTGCTGATTTGTTTCCACTAAGTTTCGTAGATCTGATTTTGTTTCAGTTTGTGTTTGCCTTCTTTGTGCTCCTGAGTTTGTTTGCTAATAACACTAAAATGGTACTAAAGAGCATATGCATACAATGAAAGCTTCAAATAATTTAAGCTACTGAAACAACTTGAGTACATTGCTCAATTTAGAGGCCAAATATAATTTCTTCATTACAAAATAAGATGCTTACAACATATAGTTTTCATCAGATTCAAAACTAAGTATTTCATAAACCATACTTTAACTTACAGCGAAACATCACTGTGAATAGTGACTTGCTACAGTACCCGCCCCCAAAGAAGTGCACACAAATTTTGGAAGACGAACTTCTCCCACCAAAATCCGGATTGGCAAGACTTCTAGGATAAGGGCGCCCCCTTTAGGAAAGATAGCAGCCTTTTAGAAGAAGCGTTTCTTTTAATTTGTTCTGATTAAAACCCTCAAGAAATGCAGCTGGCTGTAGCTTCCAAAAAACAGTCCCAAAATGCTCCACAAGCAAACAACTCTCGTGCAAATGTGAATGGAGTCTATGGCAGTCCAAACCCCTTTGAAAATGGCTTAATAAACTGCGAACAGCAACTTGTGTCTCCAAAAGAAGCCACCAAAAACTGATCAGCAACTTTAAGGTGGTGTTTCACACCCTCAAGCAACTCCAAATGAAGAACTAAGCCCCACCAGGCTCACCCACTGCAAGAAATCAGGAAACCCTAGTCTCCTTCCTCCAAAGCAACACTTCCAAGTTTCTTCAAGCTAAAATCATTCATCCCTCAAGAGGGTCAAAATTCTCCTTCTATTTATAAGTTTTTGCATTAGAAAACACTATTCATAAAAGTGAGCACTATTCACTTAAGTTATTTTTTTTTTCACTTTAGTAATGAATAGTAACTGAAAAATATAAAGTGACCCCTTCCTTTTGAAGATACATGGTCCCTAGGCCGAAGATGGTGAAATAGAAGGTGAGTATCATAAATTTAAGCACAAGTATCCTGCCAAATGCAACAATTCACCCTATCACCATACTCCGAAGACCCATACAGCAAACTGACGACCAAGTGCCCGTCCAAAAAACCCTCTATCTAGAACTATTAGCCTACGAGGGTCAGGAAAATAGGCTAATCCCCCAACTCTGATGCTCGTGAAAAAGGAGACATTACAGTCCCCTTCTAATTAGACACTCGGACGTCAGTGGATTAGCCTATCATGTCAACCCTTGTAAGCTAATGGTTCTGGATAGAGGGTCACTTGGACGGGCACTTGGTCGTCAAATCTCAGTGTTGATCTCCGGAGTATGGTGGCAGGGTGAATTGTTGCGTTTGGCATGATACTTGTGCGTAAATTAATGATACTCACCTTTTATTTCACCATCTTCGGCCTAGGGACCATGTGTATTTAATATGAAGGGGTCACTTTATATTTTTTAGTTATATTCATTGCTAAAGTGAAAAATGTTATAACTTAAGTGAATAGTGCTCACTTTAATGAATAGTGTTTTCTTTGTAAAATTATAAATGGCAAGTAAGGAAGTTCGACCCTCTTCATATGATGATCATTTTGCTTGATGAAACTTTGGAGGAAGAAGGAGGCTAGGGTTTCTTGATTTCTTGCAGTGGGTGAGTCTGGTGGGGCTTTGTTCTTCGTTTTGAGCTGCTTGAGGGTGTGAAACACCACCTTAAGGTTGCTGGTCAGTTTTTGATTGCTTCATTGGGAGTCACAAGTTGCTGTTTACAGGTTATTCGAACTAGTTTTGAGTGGGTTTTGAGCTGCCATAGTCTTCAATCACGTTTTGAGGGAGCTATTTTGCCTTTTGAAGAACTTTGGGGCTGTTTTGAAGAAGCTACAGCCAACCGCCCTTTCTTGAGGGTTTTAATCAGCACAAGAGAATAAAACGCCTCTCTTTGGTGGCTGCAATCTTTCCTAAAAGGGGCACCCTTGACTTAGAAAGCTTGCCATGCGAGATTTTGGTGGGAGAAGCTCGTCTTTCAAGAGAAATCAGCATTTCATTGGGGGCGGGTACTGTAGCAAGTCACTATTCACAATGATGTATGGCTGTAAGTTAAAGTATGGTCTATGAAATACTTAGTTTCGAATCTGATGTATGTTATATATTGTAAGCAACTTATTATGTAATGAAGAAATTATATTTGGAAACTGAAATGAGCAATGTACTCAAGTTGTTTCAGTAGCTTAGTTTATTTGAAGCTTTCATTGTATGCATATGCTCTTTATGTACCATTTTAGCATTATTAGCAAACAAACTCAGAAGCATAAGAGAAACACAAACCAAAACAAAAAAATCAAAGTGGTGGATCACTACATTACACAAAGTCTCTACATTTTTTATTTCATTGGAGGCATAAACTAATTTAAAAAAGATTAGCTACCCCCTGAAGCCACTAAAACGTTGATGAGTGTCCTATTCTTGCCATCCATCTACTTGTCAGATAAAATGGTGTAGCCTTTCTTTTCCCAAATTTTCTTTTGTTCTACTAGTAGGCATGTGTTTTGGACTTCATTCTCCAATAATGGCCCTCTCAACTCATAATGACTTGGGGCCTTGAAGCCCTTACCTACCATGATCAATGCATTGACCAACTACTCCCAATAAGGACTTGACGCTACATTAAACATAATGGTATTGTAGTACCGGAATCTTACACATGCCAACTTTGCCTCATGTTGCGATTCTTTATTCCATGCAGTACCTTCGAATGAAGGTTGCACATAAGGAGTGTTATAGGGAACAAAAAAGGCTAGAACTATGGCTACCCACATCTTGGTAAGGGATTCGAGCAAGGTGATATTTGAGTCGATTTGTGCCTTTGGTCATACTCTTAGTGCAGTGGATACAAATAACCTCTCCTCACGTGGGACCTAGTGTCCCATGTTTCTAGCAAGGATCATTAGGTTTGCCACTAGTTCTATTTGTGGAAGCCATATTCCTTTGGAAAATTAAAAATGAAACCTAGCAAAAAGGCCCGAGAGCATAAAAAATAGAAATATCCTAGTTAGTAGCCTAAATTTATAAAATAAAATTGCTGCCTAAAAGATTTCCTTATTCTAGTCTACAATTATTTGGAAATGTGCAGAGTACTGCATTATCAATTCACTAGTGTTGTCACTTTTCTAATGTCATCTTTACTTTGCATTTCTAGTATGAACTAATGCCAATATGTTCCATTTCAAACAAAAAGGAAGTGTAATATGTTTTTATCTTTAAAGAAGCCAAGAGACCATAATGGATAAATCCTGAGTACATGATGAGTACATGGAGCAGCCTGAGCCCTCTTGTGTTGAGGCACTTGCTAAGGGAATTGATGATGATTTTACAGATGGAATTAGTGCTGACCTAATTCCAACTCTGGATGTGTGCATACAGGACTTTGCGGAAAAAGAGCATCAGGCACAATTAGAATCTTCTTCATGTGACGTTGAAGTTAGACATACACTGCATGGTCTACACAGTTTGAGGAACCAACTGAAGGTGAGTGAGGATGAAATCGTGGCAGCATTATCTCATCATGATAGGATGCATAAGATGATTCTAAATCACCTTTGGAAGGTCCAATTAGAGAGAAGACAAAAGGAGATTGAAACAAAGTCTTCTCATGATAGCTTGGTGGAAATCAAAGAAGGTATGGGAGCATTGAAGACAAATTATTTGCACCTTCTTTCGGATCTTGATCACCTTCTCGACCTTATTAAGGTCTATTCGGATGCGTTGAGAAGGAAGGAGGATGAAGTAGATAAGCTTACTCACGAGCTTATGGTTACTAGTGATTCCTTGAGGTGTACTCGGCTACCTCTTCAGGATTCTGAGAGTCATGTTGATGAGCTTTGCGTAGAGTTGAGTTCGGCTTGAGATTCATTATGTATAGCAAAGACTCAGTCATTTATGGCAGCCAGGACACATGTTGAGGATAGCAGTATGGGATCTCCTTGCATTCATACTCATGATACATATACATCAGTCTTGGCTGCAAGTTCAAACATCAGTGGGGATTTGAGCACTAGGCTCTACGTCGACAGTTTTGAGATTGACATTGGTCAGTCTCTCCCGAAGGAGACAGTTTCACCTAGGTCTTGCACGTTGGATTTTGATATGGTTCCAGTCTCTTTTCGGGAGATTGATAGCACCCATGATGATATTCTTTCTACTCCTAATAGTGGTTTTGATGGTGAGACTATAGAGGGTAACAACGAGGTTGTGGTTATCTTGACTCATCCTAACATGAGTTGTGAGTCTTCTACTTTGTGCTCTCTTGCTGATTGCTTCCTAATTCAAGACTTAGAGACTTGCTACATTTTGGAGTTAGGGGGTATCAGAGTGGCACAACAGAAAGTGTTAGGTATTGGCTTTCCAACAGCTTGGAGGCAGGAGGTTCATCACCACAGTTTTGGTCAGCAGTTGGTAGAGATCCCTGTGCACAATTTATATAGAGATGATTATCAGATTTAGGATCCAGGAGTTTATTGTTTGGACAGTTGGCTTTGTTGTATTCCAAATTAAAATTTTCGCTACACTTAGGCATTTTGAAGAGTTGAGTCAAGATACTGTTAAATCTGTCAGAAAAGGTCAAAATGGAGGTTTGCATGTCTTGCATGGGGGTCATAAATTTGAAATTTTCAAAATCTGATAATCTGGGTCAGTTCAAAAAGACCAAACCTACAATACCCAGATTTCAGTTTTTCATCCCTAAATTTTAGGAAAATTTCTATTGTTAGTAGTTTCTAAAAATAGAAACTTTTTCTGAGTTTCTTACGAAATGGATACTTGTAAAATTTTCTAAAAATAGAAAGTTTGGCCGTTAGGGTTAAGACTGATTTTGATTGGCTTAAAATACTTCCTCATCAGACTGGTGCAATCAGAATCACAAAAAGGTCAGTTTTACTCTACTGGGTCTATTTTGCTTTTTTCAGAAGCTGCTTCGGAGATCCAAGGTCATTGATGAAAGTTAGTCAGCTGCCAGGTGTCAGAATCAAGAGTTCAAGCATCAAATAGAGACTGTCAATGAACAATGTGCACAAGAAACGAGGAACAAGCTAAGGAAGTTGAAAAATGAAAAATGTCAAATAAAATTTGTCTGGAGATTTCAGGTGCCCCTATCAAGAAGAGGCGCCCATGTTTCAATGCCTTAGAAAAAAATTCATCTTGGCAGCCAAAGGCAATGGAAACACGTGTTACGAGGTAAAATTGAAAATTGAGAAAATTTCCTAACACTGCCAGAAATGGGCGCCGCTGAAGGAGAAAGGTGCCCAGCTTTTCAAGAGGTCAAAAGTCAAAATCAGGGTTTCCATCTCCAGGTCAATGTTGCTCAAAATCATCCCAGCTCTGCAACAAATCAGCCGACATGCTTGTCAGATCATCCAGTCACTGGCAAATTCAAGACGAACAGGAGCCACAGGGAGAGGTATTTTAAAACTCTGAAGATGAAGAAAACAAAATAAAATCTAAGTTTGGATAAGATGGGCACCATACCTCAAGAAGGGCGCCCAAACTTTTGAGATAGCAGATGGTCAAATTTGCAGAAGACTCCTCCAGCATAACTTCGTCAGACTAGATCCAGCTCTCCAACGAATCTGTCAGCTCGTCCGTCAGAGTCAGCAGTCATCAGATATCGCCAGGCAAACGGAGGAGAAAAAGTGTGAAATGGCAAAAAGTGGAAAGCAACGGTGAAAATTCAAAAATAAAAACTAACATTGGAAGCTATGGGCGCCCCTAAAGGAGAAGGGCGCCTAGGGTTTAAGGCCACCAGAAGTCAGTTTCCAGAAATGAGTGATCCAGAAGACCCCTTCCAGATTCGTCTCAGCTATCCAGTGAACTTGATAGCCAGTCAATCTGACAAGTACAACACCCGGAATAGTGAAATCATCTGAAGGTCAGAAGACAAGCATAAAGATTGAAGATCATGAAAATGGCTAACACTAGAAGAAATGGGCGCCCTTATCAAGGATAGGCACCTGACATTTCGTAGGGACAAATGAAGTTTTTAGCAAATGATGTTTCCAGAACAAAGTTGTTAGATGTGATCAGGCTCCGCGATGGGAGAATCAGTTCGTTCATTGAATAAATCCAGAGACCGGGAGATAGAGCTGAAGCAGGGTCAGAAAGTGAACAAAAGTTGAAAATGATAGAAATTTGGCTAAGTCTGGGAAGACTGGGCGCCATATCTCGAGAGGGGCGCCCATTCCTTCATGCCTTAGTTTATTTTTGAAAATTTCAAAAATTTCAAAGAGAAGAGAAATATGCCTTTACTCAAGGCATGAATTAGGTTTAAGGTTTCTTCAAGATTAGGGTTTGAGAAGTTGTTTTCAAAGCAAAAACTTATTTAAGAACACCCCTATGTATTATTTTTCATATTTTCTTGCAGGTGCCTTCAAAGAGAAATAGAGCAGCAGCTTCAAACCTATGTTTTTCAAGATTCAAGAACCCTAACTTGCTGGTTTCTCATAAATTTTCAGATCAGCAATCAAAGAAGACCTCCTCTTTCATATTTTCTCATCAAGAACATCGAATTTGTGAAGAAGAGGGCCTATACTATCAAATTTCAGCAAGCTGATCCATTTTTATTCTATCTTCTGGACAAATTGTTGAAGATTTCTCTCTAAGTTGCAGCAACTACTTTTATTTTGCATGTCAGGGAAAACTCCATATTCATCCATTTCTAGTCTTCTGGGTCTATGCTAAACCTTCTTCTGGACAGAACCCATACCTCAACTTTTTCAGAAAAACTAAAAGTTGTTCTTTTTTCAGTCAGAAGCTAGAGTTTTCAAAATCTAATCAATTGGGTCCATTCAGATTATGCTCAAGAACAATACCTAGATGTCAACTTTTTTCTGTTTTTTTGGGGAAAATTAGGGTTTGCTGCTTTTTCAGTCTTCACTTCATATTTTCGAAAACGGATGATCTGGGTTGGCTTGTAACGAAATTCTACTCAAAACCCATATCTTAGAATAAATCTCAAAAATTCGTCTGTTGGAAGAAGAAAAATCAGCAAGCTAAATTTAGAAAGTTTGCCAAAATTTGTCTGAACCTAGGGGTGTTTACTGTCAATCTTCAAGTCTTTCAGAATGGAATACACTCTTGCAGAGTTCAAGACCAAATCAGTGCTTTACCATGATTTTATTGAAACAGCCAAAATTGACTTGCATCACATCAAGCCAGTGTTCAATATACGTCCTTTAGAAGATGCGGGCAATACCACCATCAAGCATCTTGCCCATTCAGGTGTTCTTGCAGCAGCATCCATACCTTTCTCAGTACAAAGCTTAGAGTTCATAATTGCTTGCATCAAGCATTACAATCCAGCTACAAGGGAGATACAGTCAGTTGATGGGAGAATCATTTGCAGCCTAAAACCAGACATGATTGAGAAATGTTTCTCCATTCCACCATGGCTTGGAAGTGTCACCATCAATGTGGAAGAATGTGAAAGGATATGGGAAGAACATCAGGATAAATACAGCAAGAAGATTGCACATAGGTGGCTGAAAGAGAAACATTCTACATTGCCAAAGGATGTTGGAAGAGGACAATTCAAAGATGAATTCGCCATTATAATAACCCTACTCAATCGAGTTACAGGTCAAGCAAATGCAACAAAGTTTCAGCCTTGGATGTTCTACGTGATACCTCATATAATGAAAAAGACAGAGTTCTATGACTGGCCTACATTGATCAATGATTGCTTACATCATTAGATAACTGAGTATTTTCATAGACATGCATTTCACATGGTCTCCTACCTAGTCTATTTGGTTGCCTATCAAGGTAAATTTAGAGGGTTAAACACGGAGGGGTTTTTAAACATTCAAACATGTCTACAACTACTATACTTTGTTGGAATTCACTGCTGCATCACGTCATTACAAAAAGGTGAATGAAGCATTCTTGATTTATACAGTGTGGGACCTGGACAACGAGCTACATGTTCGCATCTCATCCATTGCCAGGGCTGCAATATCAGAATGGGCAGATTGGTTTATTCAGTTTGCCACTTTCACTTACCTAAGGGTGTACGGTTATTCAGGGGCTCCACTTATGTTACCGAGGTATCCATCAGATGAGGTAGTATGCATGGAATTCTTCAGGCAGATTTCAAATGTTCACACCCGTCTGCGTAACAAAAAGAAACCAGCCTTCAGCTTTCCTTTTGCTTTAAGTATTTACACATGTAGATCATCCGCGGAAGCTAAACTAATGGGTAACGAGTTAGACAAATTTGGTCTCAAGCCTTTCAGCGAGAGACGATTATATGATCCCCATGGCTTCTATGAATGTAGACTTGGTCAGAACTATGCTCATATGCCTGCACTTGAAGACTTCTGGGCTAATTGTAGAGACGAGTATGAGGTGCGAAGGTGAAGTCACAGTAGGTTAACCCTTCATCAGATGAAAGATTGCTTATCAGAAGATATCGAAGGGTTGTCAGATGATGATGGGGATGTAATTATTCCAGCCTACACTAGAAATAAGGTTGAGCATCAACCTTTTCCACAAGTCAACTGGGCTCAGAAAGAATATATCATAGTAGAAGAAAGGACAAGACAAGTGGTAGAGTACAGTAAGACTTTCTTGATTCTAAAGAGAAGGGAGTCTATTCCAATAGCAGAGCCGCCAAAGAAACATTCATCTCTTCCCTCTTCTTCAAGAGTGCAACCAAAGAACAAAGAAAAAGTTCAGTCTCAAGAGGTCACAAAGGGCAGTAGATCAGCAAAGAGTGCTAAAAGGAGGTTGGATTATACAAGGATTGTTATACAGGAGCAGCCTACAGCTGAAACAGAAGTTCCTCCACCAGAGCCCATTTTTCAAGAAGAAGTACAACATGATGAACCTTTGATACAAAAAACTCTATCATCTCCTAGGTCTTTGCCAATTCACATTGATTTGGAAGATGAGGAGATAGAGGCCAATGTTACAATTATTCCTCCCTTGGATGTTAATAGAAATACCACATTTTGGCTTGAGAGCTCCTTGGGAAGGACAAGAAGAAGGCCTTCATATCAGGTGAATGTTGATGACCTTAGCATATACCAGGAAGCACCCAAGAAGAAGGCCAAAAAACAAATGCATTTTGAGAGGAATCTTGAGGGTGAAAGGGTCATGGAGACAGCCACGCCTCTTGAAGATAAAATAAGAGATGAGGTGGATGTTGATGATTTTATCATGGTCAAAGCAAACCTTGGTAAAAGTACTCGACATGCTGATATAAGTTTGTTTAAAATGTTAACAAAAAAATTCAAGAAAGAGTGCAAAAGGATGGAGAAGACAAGGCAGCCCTCAAGGCTGAAAATTGTCAACTACGGTTATGTATATCAAATCTTATCCAAGGCACGTCACAAACAACTCAGTTGCTGCCTCAAGTCTTAGAAACACCAGCTGATCAGCAGCAATTAAGGTAGTTATTTGTGGAAAACAAACTAATGAGTGGGTTGAAGAGATCATCAACAGAGGAAAAGAGGTCCTAACACAAGTCTTCCAGTTGAGATACAAGGTTCATGATTTACGTCAAGGTATCCAAGATTTTGAACAGCTGATAGCCGAGTTCAAGCCCATGCACGAAATCATAATTGCAGATTTAGAGATGGCTTGTGGCTCTACAATGGCAAGAGAACATAAAAGACAAATCCTGGAGTGGAAAGAAAGTCATCTTTTCAAGGTGAATACATATGTCAGAATATCCGAGGAGTTTGCAGCGTATAAACAAAGAGTTGTTGATACTCTTAGGTTCGTCAGAGAAGTAGTTGCAGCAATTCCTTGTCAGTATTGCCTCAAGGATGGTTCCTACATTGGGCTTGACGTAGTCCAAACTGAGTTTCAGAGCATATTGCATGGCAGCGAGGGCAGTGTTGGGAGAATGATGATGATTTCCATGATGTCAGCAAGGTTCAAGAAAGCGGCCAATGAGAGTGAAGATTTCTTGAAGTCAATTACAGATGGCGAAAAAATCTTGGAAAAGCGGCATTTTGCTATTAGTAGCATCAACACTCCTACTTCAGATGAAGTTGCCCGCTTTTTAGCGGATGTGATCGAGCTTTAAATCTGCTTTCTTCTAGAAGCATCTTCCACGCTTTCTTTCTATTCTTGTCTCAAATCTTTTCCATTCTTTGAGGATAGAAAGAAAATATTGTAACGAGTTGGCACTTTCCTTTTTAAAAGCTTTCTAGGGTTTAGATGTTTTAATCTCTTCTACATTTAGAAATAAAGCTTGCATGTTGGCAAGCAGTAGTTGTAAAAGCAAGGAGGTTTTAGGGTTTCCTACTCCTCTGCTTAGTTATAAATAAGAGCAGTGTTTGCTCATTTTAGTTTAACCGTGCTTGTGATAACAAGACATAAGTGTCTTTAGTACTTTCTCTTTGTTATCGTCTAGTGTTGTTCACTTTGTGTAAAGAGCAAGTTTGCATGCCTCTTTAGCTGCAAATACTTGTTTAGTGCATGTGTTGTGTTGATTATAATTAGGTTGATCGCATGTTGCAAGCGTGTTGCTACAACTTGCTGTCCCGAAGTTGTAATCCTTGTTCTAGAAACTTGAGTAAATAAAATCTTGAGCGTGCTTTGTCTACCTTGATATAAATATCTCAAATTTCCGTCTATTTGTTTTGTGTTAGAAGTATGAGTAAATAAAATCTTGAGCGTGCTTTGTCTGCCTTGAAATAGAAGTCTTGTATTTCCATAATACTTTTATGATCTCTTTTTCAGCTTGCTTTAAAATGTATGTTGAAGAATAGTTTGTTTAAGTATCTTTGTCAGAAGTCAAACTCGTCCATTTCTAAACTCTCTTGCTCTGCGTTTACTTGAGAGGGTAGAAACGTTTTAAGCGTAGGTTAAGTTGTAGCTGTCTAGTTTCATTAAAGGGAAAACCTCAACCGCAACATCTAATGTTCTCTAACCTTGTGTTCTCGCAGCTGAACCAAAAAGATAGGCGTAATTAAGTTTAGATTACTTTTCTTTATGCAACTCAACAAAAGAGGGAGCTTCCCCTCCTAATTCGAAAAGCAGTTTACTGCACATAGCTGTCCGTTTCCATAACGCATTCCAGAGGTGCAATTTGAAACGCCAACAGGCTTCACAGAGTGACAGGGCTTGACAGTGACAGGAGCTTTAGCTGTATACAAGAGTTGTTGGTTGGAGTTCTTTTTAGGATTATTTGGGATCCAGGTGGATGGTGGACAGACACATATGAGTTGACATTCAGGGATTAGATGATGTGGTAGTTGAGTTGGATTGGCAATTGAGGATTGCTTGAGGGCAAGCAATCTTTGGGAAGGGAGGATTGTCATGTCCCTGAATTGGAGGTATATTAAATTAATTATATATTAAGTTATTCCAATAAATTAATATTGTTGGTTGAAAATTTTGTATACTTTGGAAAGCGTACAAAATTGTGGTTTCAGCCATAGTACATGAGATAAACTCTCCTATTTTCAAAGGGAAGGCTCCCCCTTCGCTTTCTATTTTACCAATTCATAAATTAATTCTAGCTACAAATCTATTCTAAACTTGGGTGAAACTCTTGTCTTGTTCTCTTTTTCTAGAAAAGACAATTATCCTTTTCTCTTATTTCAAAAAAAGAATCACAATTGAAAGCATAAATGATTAATGAAGTAAAGAAAGAAGCAAAGTTTCCATGAAGGCACAAAGTCCTCCGTTGCTCCTCCGGCACGGGAAAACAAATTGAAAGCTCAAAATCTTTGACAACTTACTCTCCTATCAACCTTTTTAAGATGGTTTTCTGGTAACCAAGTACAATATGTAGCAGCTCAAAGTCTAATTACATGATGCACTTTACATGCACAAACATAGAAAATAAAAGCAGCACAAAGTCTGCAAGTTACCCCCTTTGCTTGAGCGTTCTTCAATAGCTTCAAATGCAACAAACAACTCAAAATCTGCAGTATCACATCTGAAAACTAATCTAAAACTCCAAACGCAATAAGCAACTCAAAGTCTGCAAAATTCAGCTTGAATCCCTCTTGTATAACACCACGAAACTCACAATCAATATGTAGAAAATGTCGTCACATAACACCTTGAATCAACACAAAGTTTGAAAGCAATTTGCCTCTTTTATTGATTGCAATCTGATTTACATTTAAGCTCAAAGTCCTAGAGTGCACATACAAACTGGCAGAGTTTTGTTGCATTGCCAAAAGATAAAAATTACAAAGGACCTCCTCAAGTATTTATAGGAGAGAGGCCTTGAGAAAAAGGTGGGAGGATCCCAACTAACTGTAATTGACTTATTCAACATTACAAGCCAAATTGTGATTTGACTTGTAAGGTTTTACATGTAATTACATTTTACAACTTTGCAAGTGATATGATTACTTGCAATTACAATTTTCCATTTTACATGTAATTTGTCAAAACTAAATTACAAATACATAATTGAAACTATTTGAAGTGTCCAAAGACACGACTTGAACTACATCATCTTTGATTGGGTCTTCATGCTGCTGTTTGGAAAACATTATTCCATCTCCGTCTTGAAAGCATTCCATGCTCAATCATGTCACTTGTTCAACTCCTTGTGTGGCTTCGTCATGTTGTCGTTCTTTCTTTGTATCATTCTCCAGCTTAGAAATTTTCTTGAAAAATAAGGCCCATGCCTTATATTATTGATTTGGTAGGTCATGTTTGCAAATAAGACTAACAAGAATGAGACAAAGGGGCTGCAAAAGTGGGGCCAAAGCTCAATTTCGGGTTTTGGAAGACTGACTGCAAGTGCAAATGAAAGGTGACTTACTTGCAATATGGAAAAACATTATTACAAGTTAACTTTACAAGTATGGGAAGGAAAAATGATAAGACTAGTGAGATAATGGCAAGGAAAATGGAAAGCAAACAACATACCTTGTCTTGTACCCAAACCAATTTCTTTTTGCTTCATTAAGGCATTTTGCTTAAAATGGTCTAAACCTTGTAAATATGGGGTCAAAACTCAGTTTTTGGGCAAATAAAGTATGGGCTTTTAGTGAGTGTGATGCCAGGAAGATACTGGCAAAATTTGAAAAATTTGAAAATTAGGGTTTTTGAAATCTATTTTTACTCAAAACCCTAAAAAATAGGAACTTGTTAGAATTGGCTGAAATTAATTTTGATTGGCTTATTTCACATCACGATCACAGTGGTGAAGTCGGTTTCAGTTAAAGGTCAGTTTGAGGCTGGTGGGTAGTTTTCATGCTTTTAGCAAAATAGGAACTTTTTGGTCACTTAAGCAATTTCGGGTTTTTTCATGACTTTAGCAATTTTGCTTTTAGACTTAAAATTTCCTATTTTGCTGAGTTGCCTTAAAAACCCGAATTTGACCAAAAAGACAAGAAAAATGACTCAGAATTTTACAAAAATGGAAAGGGGAGTTGATGAAAAGATACCCAAGGGAACCATCAATTAAAATCCAAAGTTTTACAACCTTAACACCTCATAAAACGTGCCCTAACACACAAAGATCCCTATTTGCAATGGTGATCAAAAATCCCGAAATTGGACAAAACAAGGGGAAAAACATGTTGAAATGTTCCCAAATTTCACACAAGGCAAAATAGGATGGATACCAATGGTTGCACAATTCAATTGGAGAATTTTGGTGCCTCGAAATGCATGCCATAGAGATTTATGAAGAAATTTTAGGCAAAATTTCATATGGGTTGCCGAATTTTGAGAATTCAAAATTGAGGACAACAAATATCATAAGGGATGACTTACTATTTAATTAATTTAATATAAAGTGACTTAAGTGACTTGAAAATAAAAATAATAAAGTCGCTTAAGTGAATAAAATAATATTTTATTCTAGAAGCTTCTTGGAGACTTGTTGAGAAATCTATTTAAGAAGTTGTTGGCTAAGCATTTGAACACACTTGATTTGATTATCACTTTTCATTACCTGCGTGGTAAGCAGCCGAGGCTGTATGCTTAGCATTCTCTTGAGGGTTCGAGTGCTAGTTTTGGTTGTGAAAGATCAACCCTAGCTGGAGTTGAGAAATCCAACTAGGGTTTTTACTTGTGCTTCATCGAAGGATTCATCTTGCAATAGCTGATGTATTATTGCAAGGGTTTGATTTATGTATTACTGCAATTTCACCAGGAAAGGAGTTCATTGCTGGATTATTCGATTGTGCAAATTTAATGGCCTTTGGCCAAATTTGGTAAAGATTTGATATTCTGATTTTTAAGAAGATTATCTACAGAATTTAGAATTCGATATATGCTGGATTGATAATCATTTTTCAGTTTGAAGAAATATATCAGATTTTAAGAGATAATTTCCAGACTTTTGGGAAGTCGATTTGGAGTCTTGTGTAGACATAGTCTATTGCTGGCTAATATTGATACAGTCAGAAAAAGACAAGAAGTTCGATTGAAGACAAATATAAATCATTTTATTATAGAGGACGATTATTGTTGGCTAAAGAGTTTGCTATTTTCTGTGGAGCTTGATTTAGAAACAACTGAATAGAATAATCAGAAAAGACAAGATTGGGGATTGTGAATATTCAGATATAGACAAAAATAAGAGGGAGGCCAAGTAATCGCATGAAGACAAGAAAGCGAACATTTGAAGAAGGTTGTCATTTTAGATGTTTATCGGGAGCTCAAGGGCAATTGATAAAACCCGCCAGGAATAAAGGAGCATTAAGTTGATTAAAGTCAAATCAAGCCGCCAGAAATAATACGAATAACATTTCCTATTCATTCAGGTGGACATCATAATTATCAGGCACTACTCATTGAGAATATGTTGCCGTCACACATAATGGAATTGTGAATTATAAGAATTGCGGCTAAGGATAAGGCAAGGCATCGATGCATTCATTTGGAGGCAGATGTTATCAAAAGGAAATCGTGGCATCTCAACTTGAAATCGCAACATAACTGCATATCTTGGAAGGACAATTTGATAGTGGAAGGCAAGGAAAATTCAGAATCGACTTGGAGAGGAGACACACATCAACAAGGAGCAAGGATGCTGCATCTAGAAGATCAAGTGGACGATTGTTTGGCAGCAATCAATTGGTTGTGTCATTGCTGGCTTGTCTCTTACAGTCATCGACATTTTCCAGGTTACTTTTTTGTATGTCAAAAATACATATTAGGCCTCTATTTTGTAAAAGCCACTGTCATACAGTGAGCTGTAGCTGCATATAGATATTTCAAGTCATCATTATTTGCATTGCTGCTTTGTCATTGTAGAGGCAATCTGCCTGTAGCATCTTCTATACACTGAAATATCCAGTTGTAATGAGATTGACATCAAATAATACAAGTATTGGAGCTGCATATCAAATGTTTGATGTTATTCCTTTATTGTAAATGCATTGTTTCAGTCCTGTGATAGTATGCAAAATATTTGTAGAAATATCTATCAACTGTAGGTGTATAGTTCATGCATTATCAGTCCCTTATCTTCATAAAGGAGAATACATATAAAGATAAGGAGAATACATATAGTTGTTGCACTGCATTCTCTTTAGGTTACTTCTTTGAAGTCATTTCAAACATCAAAACACAAACAAAATACAAAATACATCAGTTGAGCAGCAAGTTGGAAGGCTGAAAGACAAGTGTTTGATGAAATGTCCAAGGCTTGAAATTGGAAAACAAGGTCAGATTTAGTAAGGGACATTACAGCGAATTATTGCAGACCTAAGGGCAGACCTTGAAGGTGAATTATTGCAGACCTATGGGCAAACCTTGAAGGTGAATTTGTGCAGATCTAAAAATCAGATATTTGGAGGAGCAAATTGTAATGTCCCCTTCCCAGCTGTGATCGTTTCAGTTGACCATTGGCCTATTCCGGAGACCTGTAGGCTACGCGGATGGTGAAATTAGGGTTTCCTGGTTTTGAGGAGGTTGTTGCTTGAGGTTCGGGATTCTGTTTGCGGATTCTTTCTGGGTTTTCAGAGAGCTTTGCAGTGATGTGTTCAGTTTGGCATTCCGGGCAACTTCACGAATTTACTATTTTTAGTAAATTCTATTTTTGGCAGTGGACAGTTTGGGTTCAGTTCAGTTGGTTCAGCTGGCACTTCAATTCTTGGCTTTGGGCGCATGTTTCTTGGAGAGATAAGTATTTTCATTATAATATTATATTTTAATATTATACCCCTTGCCTAGCAGTACAACTTTAAGTTGTTTTTAAAAAAGGGGGAACTTTGAGGGTCTAGGCGTCATGGAGAGATAAGTTATATCTTTTAAATGTCAAATATTGAGATGAAGAAAGGGACGCCTATTTGAGAGAATTGATTTTATTTTAAAAGAAAAAACAAAGTGAAATATTTCATGGGTGAAAAAGGACGCCATTCTTGGAGGGAAAAGGTGAATTTGAAATTAGGGTTTGGGCGCCTTCTGGAAGCTTCTAGATGTTTCT
This sequence comes from Sequoiadendron giganteum, assembly GCA_007115665.2. NCBI lineage: Eukaryota > Viridiplantae > Streptophyta > Pinopsida > Cupressales > Cupressaceae > Sequoiadendron > Sequoiadendron giganteum. Next base: position 587,623,839 of record CM021109.1, read on the forward strand.
CTCTTGTCTATTTAATCAGGCCTCAGCTCTTCATTTGGCATCTTTTGTCTACTACACCGTTATGCTGCTGAATTGTCTTCAGGCACTCGCTTCGAGGAAAGCATTCTTCCTAGCATGGGCTCATCTTCTTGCTTGAAAGATAGCAACTAGTTGAGAGGTTATCTTGTAATAGGTTTGAATTGCATTTTCCAATTGAGTCATTGCATTTTGGGAGTTCTAGTTTACATTTTCTGTCATATTTTGATGTTGCTGAATGTCATTGAGGAATGTAAGATTTGCTCACAGCTCATGAAATAAAAATGCTATCATTCTGGGTATTGAATCTATCAATCTGTTTATGAGGGGCGACCATTCCTGCCAATTTCCAGATTTTATTTGGGTCTCTTTGATTTTATAGAGGAAATTCGCCCTTGCAGCTGGGCCGTACCATCTTGAAGTACATTGAAGTTTGTGCAAAAATAAATAAGGCTTGTTTTGGGTGGTTTAGGGATTGCATCTTGGGCGCCTATATCAGTATAGTAATCTGCATTTGATTTCTCGTCAATAGGATGTGTTTAGAGTGAGTTATGTGCATTTTCGTGAGTGATTATGTTGCTGTTCTACATTAAATCTGTCAAATCAGTCATACCAGATTTAAGGAAGTTCATTAGTTGTGCGAGGGGTTGATATTCAAAGAGTTTGTGATTGTAGAAGAGGGATCTTATCTTGTTATAGCTTTGGAAGTTCTTACTCTTATGATATTTGGCAAGCTCTCTAATTTGCTGTAAGCTGAACAGTAGTACTGTCAGCAATTCATTCCCTTCATTTTGAATTTACATGTAATCCCCACTGAATAAGTGGAAGAGGCTGGCTTGCCGCCTATTTGCTTTCAGTTGAGTAGTTTAGGGACCCTCTGACCATATGCTCGCCATCCATCGGCGCCATTCTTGGTTAGGGTTACATTCTGTCATCATGCATTGATCCTCTGACCATATGCTCGCCATCACTCGGCGCCATTCTTGGTTAGAGTTCCTTCAGTTTGCATTGCATTGATCCTCTGACCATATGCTCGCCATCACTCGGCGCCATTCTTGGTTAGAGTTCCTTCAGTTTGCATTGCATAGATCCTCTGACCAATGCTCACACCTTGCCCACATCGGGATCTTGGTGTACATTCTGGTTAGAGTTACTTTCCGCAACGTTTTGGTTTGTGCTAACCTTAACGGGTGCGTGTTGCATTGTAATCAATTGTGAAAAAATCAAAAAAAAATTTGGTCCGGTTCATTACACAAATCTACAGCAGAAACCTAAGGTACTCAAAAAAAAAAAAAAGATGGTGACCGGTGTCAAGGTAGAAGATAGGCTTGATGGAGCTTCAAACTTCAACTCTTGGAAACCTAGGGTACTCATTCCCTTAGAGGAGAATGATCTTCTAGAATTCATAGAAAATGACATGCCTGAGCCATCTGAAGACACAGAGAAAATCTAGTGGAAGAAAAATGGTACGAAGGCTAGAAAGATCATGATAGACTCTGTGATGGATCACCTAGTACTGATCATCTCCAAGATGAAGACAGCTAAAGAAATATTTGATACTCTTAAAGGACTGTATGAGATCAACAATACTAGCAAAGACCTTGCTCTGAGACAACAACTTCATCATGTAAAATTGGCTAAAGAAGATTCAGTCATCTCATTCTTTATGAAGATTTTGGATTGAGAGATTAGTAGAGTACTATTGGGGATAGAATTGCAGACAGAGATCTTGTTATGTTGGCACTAAATGGTCTTCTCCAATTTTGGGAACCTTTTATTCAGAGCATCAGTGGGAGATCCAAGTTGCCCAAGTTTGATCGCCTTCGAGCTGACTGTATTCAAGAAGAAACTAGATTGGCAGCAAGAGGAAATGGGCGAAACTCTCATAATGAAGAAAAATAAGTTCTTGTTGCACATGCTACTAGAGGCAAAGGAAGACAAGGAAAAAGAGGCACCTTCAAGAGGAATAGAGACAAAAATTCAGATTTTGTTCCAGAACCGAAGAAGAAGGATCTCTCTCACATTCAATGTTACAGGTGTGACAAGTATGGACACTTTGCTCGAGAATGAAAATTAAAGTTATCGCAACATGTTTCTACTGCAGAAATTGACGTAGAGACATCTCAGAAGGAGTCAAGTCATTCTAAAGTCGATTTAGAAGGCTTCCTATTCATCTCCGCTCTTTCAAGTAATGTACAATCTAACAGTGATGCTTGGTTGATAGATAGTGGTGCTTCATGTCACATTTCAGGCTACAGAGAGCATCTAACAGACTTAGTAGAGAAAGTGTCTAATTTACAGGTTATAATTGGAGATGATGCTAGTTATGTTGTAAAGGGAGTTGGGGCCGCTTCCTTCTAGCTAGACTCAGGTATCCCTCTTCAATTGAGTGACGTATTGTTTGCACCTAGAATCAAAAGGAACCTTGTCTCCATTTCAGCCTTGGAGGACAAAGGGTACAAGGTTGCCTTCTCTGAAGGAAAGGTTCTTGCATGGCTGAAGAACTCCAACATAAATTCAGCTCGTGTGATTGGCATTTGTCAGGAGAACCTATACAGATTGTCAATACGACCAATTACTTCAAAGAGGAGGAAACCTTCAGGAGATCTAAAGGATTCTTCTTGGAGGAGGAAATGACATTTAGAGGGAGTTAGATCCCGAGAATTCTAGGCACAAGTTGAGATCATGTCCAGGAAGTGGATTAAGGTTCTGGTGTTGAGGAAAGCAATCCAAATCCAGAGGGAGTCACAGCTTCATTAAAATGTATATTTCTTTGAGATAGAGAAATATGAGGTGAAAGCCATTGTAGCGTATATTTCTCTGAGATAGAGAAATATGAGCTGAAAGCCCTTGTAGCGTATATTTCTCTGAGACGGAGAAATATGACGTGAAAGCCCTTGTAGCGTATATTTCTCTGAGACGGAGAAATATGAGGTGAAAGCTCTTGTAGCGTATATTTCTCGGAGACGGAGAAATATGAGGTGAAAGCCCTTGTAGCGTATATTTCTCCTAGACGGAGAAATATGAGGTGAAATCCCTTGTAGCGTATATTTCTCTGGGACGGAGAAATATGAGGTGAAAGCCCTTGTAGTGTATATTTCTCTGAGACTGAGAAATATGAGGTGAAAGCCCTTGTAGTGTATATTTCTCTGAGACTAAAAAATATGAGGTGAAGGCCCTTGTACATATCACATCTCTGAGACTTAGTTGTGTTTTCCACCATTGGGTGTAGCCATTGTGGACGTCATGTTGAGAGAATCCATGACTAGATATTTGAAAAATACCTCCCTAGCTAAGAGGGAGTGTTAGTGTTTTATAGCGATGGGAGGTATTTTCTCTTAAAAATAATTGACTCAAGTCAAGTCGGCCTTTGCATTGTAAAACAAATATTATATTTTCTAGGTCGGCTCTAGAAAAGAGCTCGCCTAGCTTGCTATATAAGGGAGATAGAGTCTCCACATTCATCATTAATTCATTCCATTCCAATTCAAATTCCTTCAGCAGCAGGTTCGCTTTCAAGAGCAGCAAATTCGCATCAAGGAGAAGAGTTAATATTTGTGTATTCAAGGAAATCACACTATCTTCTAGTGTAGATCCATTGTATGAGATTCGGCCTTTCTAGGGCCTGATTTTGAGTACTATTTCTGCACTTCTATTTCTGATTTATAAGTGAATAAATTGCTGGGTTTTTCTCCCTCGAGTAGGAGGGTTTTCCCAAAATAAATTGCTGTGTTGTCTTCTTTGTGATTTTGTTTTTCTGCTTAATTGCATTTCTGATCCTAAAATTAACACTATCCTTCCCCCAAAATCCTTGCTAATTGTCATCCAAATAATCATTTGCTTTTCCCTTTGAATTTAATATTTAAAACTAATTCTAAAATTGAGTTGATCACCCCCTAAAAATAGAAGATAGAAGACTTCGTTTTTAAAGCCATTCTGCCTTTTCAATAGGCATGCCTATACAACATTTTTAAAACTTTTGGTTAAGAATCCTAGTGGCCTTCACTAAGGTGTGCCCAATATAGACTTGCACAAGGTTTAAATAGATTTGGCAACATATAGGCATGCAAACCCCTTTTTGATTTCCAATTGGCCCTTGTTAGGGCATGTGACTTGGCATATGAGCATTTTTTATCTTCAAAAAATGCCTTTGATTTCTATTTAAAGACTGTTTGAGCAAACTTAGGATGCATGATTTTGTGCAGCGTCACGATTTCACCTTGCAAAGTATGTCTTCTCTTTTCATGGCTGAGTCTTGATGATATTTTGGAGAGTTTGATAGGCTCATGAAGCCCAGACTTACCAAGTACCTAAGTCTCGAGTTCTGCAGCCTTGGATCAACTAAACCACATCAAGACTTGCCAAGTTTCTACAAGTTTGGGCAAGTGTTGTATCTCTGATTTTATTATGTACATCACTTATCATTATTATAATTCTTGGTTATTTTAACATTCTTTTCCTCTTCTTGTTTTCTGCTACCTTGTTAGGCAAAACGGAACTTATGTGAGTTTTTCAGCAATCCTTATATCATTCTTTTATCCTAATAATGGATCACAAAGTGTGATCCGAAATGTTGATATAAAAATATACATAGTTTATTCTAGAAGTTTGCTATATAAAAGTAATGTATTTTCAATCTATCATAGTTAAATAAAAAATATATTTAAGCAATTTCAGTTCTATAATGCACCAGATTGCAATAGCAATTTTAAACCTGGATCAAGAACTTGTGGCATTTCTCATTCTTTCATCATGCATGCTTCCAAGATCAGTCTTTATAATTCAATAGATTACACTGCCTATTGCATTTGATACATTGTTAAATATGACTTAAAGTTGCTTCTATAGCTAATTATTGACTGGCATTTTGTGGCTATGCAGGAAAAATCGAGCAAGGTACAAGTGAAGAATGCAAGGAGGCTTATGCTTCTTGGATACATGAAGTATGATTATCAATGTCTATAAGCCTTATACAGTACCTGCATATTCAATTCAATTAATTTTATTATGGTGAAAAACCACTGTAATTCTGTATTCAGTGTGCTCTGATTTATTGTAGGCTCATTCTCTCCTGAAAGAAGTGAAAGGCCACAGTGTCAAAACAATGGATTGTGAGCCTCCTTTTACATCCATACCAAATATTCCACTCTCTCCAAGAGTTGTGCTTAGTGCAGATGGTATAGAATTCAATTATTTATTATGCTTGCAATAAAATAAAAGTGGTACAAGTTTATTGTTATTGTTACTAATTACTATTGTTTTTAAAGTAGGAAATGGACTATCAGCAATTCCAGAAAAAGGACCAAGTGATTATACCATCGCAAAAGATTGTATAATAGCAGAAGATGCTATGACTAGACATCATTTTGGAAATCCTGAAACGGAGTCACCACAAGAGTCCAATTTTAAACTCAGTAATACACAAAGCACCATGGAAACTTTGCTGGCCAAAACATTTAGCTACAGATCGTCACCACTGCTATCAAATGTTTATACAAGCCTGACATTGCACTGGAAACCTGGGGGACAATTTGCTTTAATTTTGGCTCTGATTTTAATCGCTATATTTGCTGTTACACAGGTATTTAACACACCGAACTTGTCCTCCATCATCAATTTCAATTTTCTGGTTCATTTCCTTTCAGTGCATTGAAAGTGATTTTGTTTCAAAATTGGGCATATGAACATTTTGATATCTTAGTATCACTGTTTTCATTAATGTGCATGTGATCACTTATGCACCGAAATGTATTTGTTTTCATCTTGAAACTGGGAAAATCTCTCTCTCTCTCTCTCTCTCTCTCTCTCTCTCTCTCACTTTGTCCATCTCTCCATCCATCCATTTGTATCTCTCCTTGCATTTTTTCTCAAAAATCTGTTAGCATTTTGGTTTGTCTTTTTCAAAACAACTCAAATTGGAACAATATGTGAGATAAAAACATCTCTTCAAATTACAAGTAGAAGCTCCCTGAAAATTAATACTAATCCTAGACGCTAAGCTATAGACAAGATATACAATTATTGATACTATGCACAATTTCTCTTAGGGATTTTGCAATAGTGAAATACATAAAATAAACTTCCACCCTATCTTTTTACCTTGGGTATGAGCATAAGACTTGAAACAATTCTTTCTCACAAACAAGATTTTATAGATTTTACAACTTAAATCAAGATAATTGAATCTAATACCACAACAATTTTCTACTAGCTAAAAACAGAAACCAAGAAGCTAATGCTATAATAATTCATGTAGGGTGTTAGCTCAAGTCCACATAAGTTTTTTGCAATCACTTGAATTCTAACTCTTTTTGATCACCAAGTTTTTGAGGTGGGAAATGTGAAAGCATATAGAGATTAGAATGAGGAAAAATAATTACATGAAAAATATCGGCAGCTAGCAATCCAATTTGTAATTAGATAAAATCTAGAATCGATCAAGCCAAATTGGCTGATAGTGAATGCAAATCCCGAACAAGACAAACTAGCTAAATGCAAGTGGAATTACATCAACGCCAAAATGGTGTACTCATTCACTCGATTCCGATAAATGCCATGCAAGGTGGAAAATGTAGTGAAATTTAAAGGATTCAATGGATAAACTGACTAGGATCTTATACAATAAAGAATAGGGATCTGACAGTGAACTGTCCAAGACCTTTGAAAATTCAAATATTGGCGATAAACCATCCAATTTACGCTAATAGATTTCTTTGATGAAATAAATTGAACTTCAAATGATTGTACAATAAATCCAAGAACAACCAAAAACAATAGAATGAAATCATTTAACCCTTTTAATCAACATTGCATTAGAATAAGGTGTCCTCTAATTGAAAATATAAAGTAATAGCGTACCATGGAAGGGTAGACATAGTCTGAAGCTAATTATAAACTGAAACTAAAGGAAAAACTGTCGGAATAAAAGAGAAGTATTGTAGTTGTTGTTCTGCACCCTCCAAAATGAAATTGTATAACTTAGATTGATTTAAGGAGCCATGGAAACCTTCTAAATTAATGTTGTTCCAGGACTGATACCAAAATTACTGTTGTAAAGGACTATATGTAATGTCCCTAATAGGAATGATACTAAATTCACTTGTAAGAGACCAGGTGTCTCTCAACCCGGTTTCTTGACTGTGAATGCAATCTTTTGGTTTGTTTTGTCGTTTTATGATTTTTTTGTAGTTTTTTGCAGCAAAATAGAATGGTGCGATTTTGGAAATAAATACTAATAAATTCAAATATGGAATCCAGTACATCCAATGACTTCCAGAAGAACGGTGAATGATCTTTATTTCATTTCTGGACAGATACAATGCTGAATCAAGGTCATGCATATAAAAGACAAGCAATTATTAATTAAAAGAACCTGATATGCTTGCAGCTGCTTGAAGAAACCCTCAAAAAGGAATGGCTTGCTCTGGATGATGATTCTCCACTCGTTAGTTGCCTGAAATAGACTCTCCTTGCCTGGGCGTCCAAAATGGTGAAGACTGGAGGCTGAGAAGAGAGGCGTTTTGAGTGCCAGGAGAAAAGACGTCCTTTCTGCAGCAAGTACAGCCTGTCAGCAGCAATAAATATAGCCGTACATTTCTTGGAAGGCGTGCCAGATGCAAGTAAATGGTAGCTGCTGAAATGGATCCTTCTTGAAGAATAATCGAACCAAGTATTGATGAAAAACTTCATTGTAAGCTCTGTATGACTCCTGAATGAAGCCACTCAACTGACAAGCTTCAACTGGTATCTCACAGTCTCAGTATGTCTGATTCTGTAGAGGGAACGTTCTCCAAAATCCAATGTCTGCAAAAACCCTTCTTTCACAAACTCCAATGCTCTCAGAGAGAATAAAGACAAATTAGAATAATCATGAATGATGAATTCGATTTGCCTTGTGAAATAAATACTTCTTCTCAAGAAGTCGACCCCCTTCCAAAAAGCAGTTTTAAATTGTATTTAATAAAATAAATACGCCTCTTTTAGACTTAGGCAATTTCATTAAATAATGGCGCCCCTTTATTAATGAGTAATTAGACACTCATTAAATATTATTCGCCCCTTTATTATAAAGTATTAATACTTTATAATTAGCCATTAAATAATCACTTTAATATTTCGTTAAAGTGACTTTATATTATAAAGTCAAATTAATAATCTTTAATAATTATTAAATACTCCAATAATCACTGCTTGCTCATCAAATCATCCAACTGGGTCGAAACTGAGCTGACCAACTGAACCAGATGCCCTGCCAGAAATAGTAACCCCTATCTGCCTGACTTACTATAAATAGTAAGTATCTGAAAAACACTCTATGAGAGTCTGCAAAGGCCCAAACCTGAATCAACTGATGGAGTAAGGTTCCCAAACGCCGGATAACTGCCCAAGTAACCCTCTAAACACAATTGTCAGCCTACGAGGGTTTGAATGATAGGCTAACCCCTTTATCAACTGCACTGCTCAGGAAGAGGACATTACAGTCCGCCCTCCCTGAAATTGCCTGTCCTCAAGCAATCTCAGCTCTGGATGCTGCAAAATCTCCTCTGACTCCCATGTAGCATCCTCAACCGGCAAGTCTCTCCATTTTATCAGATATTCCTTGATCACCCGCCTCCATAAGTGTCTCTCTCTCACATCAAGGATGGCCTCAGGTACTAGAATCAATTTTCCCTCGTCATCAAGGGGTGGCAGTACTAGAGAGGGAATCACATGCTGACCCAACGCCTTCTTCAGGCGAGAAACATGAAACATGTTGTGAACCCTGCTATCCGCTAGTAAGTCCAACTCATATGCAACCTCGCCCACTCGCCTGATGACTCGAAATGGACCATAGTAACGATGTTTCAACTTCTTTGTACCACTCTTCTGTAGAGTGGACTGACGGTAAGGCTGTAACATGAGGTACACCATGTCACCCACTGCAAAGGAACGCTCAACCCTTTTTTGATCAGCATACTGCTTATGTTGATTCTGTGCCCGTTGGATATTATCTCTGAGGGACCTCATAATATCCTACTGATCCTGTAACATATCACCTACGTTGGGCACTCTGCTATCACTCAGCACCAAATTCAAAAGGTTGGGTGCCTCATACCCGTATAGTGCCATAAAGGGTGTCATTTGTATAGTCATATGGTGAGTAGAGTTATAACAATACTCACAAAGGTATATCCACCTCACCCAAGCTCTCTGTTGTCCAGCTATATAATTACGCAGATATCCTTCCACCCACTTATTGACGATCTTCGTCTGTCCATTTGTCTGTGGATGGTAGCTGGTACTAGGTGTCAGTTCGGTCCCACAAAGTCTGAACAACTCCTGCCAAAAGTTGCTCATGAACCGACTGTCTCTATCGTTGACTATAGTCTGAGGCAAACCATGTAACCTGAATATCTCTTTGAAAAAGAGCTCTGCAGTCTGCGATGCTATGAATGCAGTGGTGATCGGAAAGAAGTGTGCATATTTTGTCAGCCGATCAACAACCATGTAAATACAATCTTTCCCTTGGACTTTCGGCAAGCCCGTGATAATATCCATTAATAGACATTCCCACTTCCTGTCAGGTATCGGCAATGGTTGAAGCAGGCCGGCCAGATATGTGTACTCCTGTTTGTTCTGCTAACAAACAGCGCCCTCTCGCACATACTGAAGAACATCAGTCTTTAGCCCTTTCCAAGTAAACCGTTCCCGTACCAACTTATATGTTTTAAAATAATCGGGATGGCCCGCCATAGGAAGATCATGAAAGGCTTTCAGAACTGTATCCTTCAACTCTGATTCAGGAACCAAGAAAATCCGCCCCTTGTAAATGATCAAGTCATTCACAACGGTGTATCTGCTATCCTGCTCTGTCCCCTCAATTATGCTAGAAGCCCATTGGTTCTTAGCATACTCTACCATAACTCTGTGCCTCCAATCCTCAGAGATCTGTGCCATAGCATTCAACTGAGGTTTGCGAGACAATGCGTCAGCTACAACATTCTGCTTCCCCTTAATGAAGGTGATATCAAAATCATAAGATTGCAGTTTACTGACCTATTTTTGTTGCCTTTCATTTAAGTCTCGCTGTCCAAGGAAATGTTTCAGGCTATTGTGATCTCTACGCACACTGAATTTGCTGCCCACCAGGTATTGCCTGAACTTAGCCAAAGCATGCATAATGGCTAACATCTCCTTGTCATAAATGCTATAAAATCTCTTAGGACCCCTAAGCTTCCGACTCTCAAAAGCAATAGGGTGTCTCTCCTGCATCAATATAGCACCAATGCCCTCTCCTGAGGCATCATAGAATAAGTCAAAAGACTTCGTAAAGTCTGGTAGTGCTAACACTAGACATGAAGTCATAATCACCTTAAACCTGTCAAAGCACTCCTGAGCCTACGGTGACCAAGCAAATGCCCCTTTTTTGTCAAATCAGTAAGGGGTGCAGCGTGATGTGAGAACCCACTAACAAATCATCTATAAAATGCACATAGCCCAATAAATCCTTTGAGTTGGGTAAGGTTCTCTGGAACCGCCCACTCTATTATAGCTCGGACCTTCTCAGGGTCCATACTAACTCCCTTGGCACTGATGATGTGCCCCAAATACAACAACTCAGCCATGCCCATCTCAAACTTGGACTCCTTGGCATACAAAGACTCCTATGCCAAGATGCCCAGAACTGTATCCAAGTGAGCTAAATGCTCCTCCCATGACCTGCTGTATACCAGAATGTCATCGAAAAAGACCAACACATATCTCTGCAACTAAGAACTGAACACCCTATTCATTGTAGCCTAAAAAGTAGCAGGGGCGTTGGCTAGACCGAAAGGCATAACCAAGAACTCGAAGTGACCACAATGGCACCTAAAAGCGGTTTTCTCTATGTCTTGCTCCCTCATCCGAATCTGATGGTACTCGGATCTCAAATCAATCTTCGTGAAGAAGATAGCACCATGTAACTCATCAATGCAAGGTATAGGGTGCCTGGTTTTAATCGTTCTCTTATTAAGCTGGCGGTAATCAATACACATCCTTAGTGACCCATCCTTTTTCTTCACCAATACAACCGATGAAGCAAAAGGTGATTTGCTCGGTCTAATATGCCCCATAGCCAACAACTCACTGATTGTTTTTTCTATCTCATCCTTGAGGCGCTTCGAATGTCTGTATGGTGTGATCATAATAGGCTTTGCGCCCTCCTCCAAATCTATAATGTGTTCAGTTCCTCTGTCTGGAGGTCTACTTGGTGGAATATCATCAAACACTTTAGAGTGTTTAATCCTTATCTCCTGAATGTCAAGATGGTACTCATGCTTTTGCTGCCCCTGTTGTGCAGGCATTAACATACATTCAACAGCCCACTCTACCATATCATGACGAATGAGCCTCTCCATCCGTCTGAAAGATACAACTCTCAAGTTTCTATCCCTGATAGCTTTAATCACATGTGGCTTCCCCTTGACTTTAAACTTCATTTCCATATCCCGTAGATTGAGTGTGAATTCTCCCAACTCGTGAAGCCATGCCATGCCAAGTACTACATCAGTATCTCCCATATTGACAACATAAAACTCGGCTTTGAATTCATAATTATTAAGCCGCATGGGAAAGTTTGATATTTTCCTGTCACATTTAAGAGTGTACCCGTTAGCTACCTTAACTCGGATACCCTCAAACTCCTCCGTCTGTATGCCATGCTTCTCAACCAAACGTGCATCTATAAAGTTGTGCGTTGCACCTATGTCAAGAAGAGTTTTAACTTTCTGAGCAGCTAGGAGCCCACGTAGCCTAAAGGAACCATCTCTCTGAAGACTAGTCAAGTGTGCCTCATGTAGTTTCTTACCACCATCATTTTCGCTATCATTTTCAGACCTTTCATCATCTAAATGCTCTGAATCAGCTTGCTGGTTTGACAGATCAGATTGCTCTTCACCTTCATAAAACCACTCCATCTGGTTACTTTTGGCTTTAGGACGAAGAGGGCACACATGTTTTTCATCATAAGGTGCCTTGCACCAAAAACACAACTTTTTATTGCGTAAATCATTCAATGTTTCTCTATCAAACTGTGGTGCATTACGTTTCCTAGGATCAGGTGGATCTCTCTTCCTATCAAAGGGTCTATCTCTATCAAAGGATCTGTTCGGCCTTGAGTTTGGTGTGGATCCTGAAGAGAACTTGTTGCGGGGTGCTGCAAGCTCCATATTGCGTGCCTTCCTCATCACCTCCTGAAGGGTGGGAGAATCAAATGCCTTGACCCAACCTCTCATCGGCTCATATAATCCCTCAGTGAATAGAATGACAAGTCTTCTCTCCGAAATACCTGTCACCATGACTGCAGTCCTCTGGAACTCACCAATGTAGGCATCTAAACTACCTATCTGTCTGAGGTGTGCTAGCTCTCTAAAGTAAAGTTTTGGATCCTTCTTATCAAATCGCTCTATGAGCCTGTTCATGAACTCCTGGTAAGTAGTAACTTGGTGATGACCCAATGTGTACATGCCGTGATGACACCAATCATGCACCAATCCATCAAGGTGTAGTGTGGCAAATTTAATGGCCTCGTCCTCCTGCATAGGTCTCAAAGATAGGTAATTGTCTAACTTTTGTACCCAAGACCTCGCTGAACTTTTATCCGAGCCATCAAAATAAGGCAAGACAATCTTGCTCACTGCATGCTGAAGATCCCTATTCACCTGTGGTGGTGGTTGGTACTGGTGAGCTCTGCGCTCAAATCTACCTCCACCCTTGGGCTTATGTACATCCATGAACTCATGAAATGACAATGACTACCTAATCTCAGGAGCCAAGGTCGAGTACTCTCCAAAGAGTCTGGTCACGTCTGCTACTGATGTGCCATGCTGGGGCTGAAACTCTGGCTGGTGACCTTGTTGTTCTGCCTCCGGAGTCGGTGGTGCCTCCCTAGTAATAAAGGTAGGCTGTCTAGGCCTACGCTCATGAACAACCGGTGACGGTTGTGGCCGTACAGACATCTGTGGCTGGTCTACACCTGCTGTCCCACTAGATTGTCCTATCTGAATGTAGTGCTAGTGAGGCGGAGTATACTACCTCATTGTACCAATGAGCTGCGACATCATGTCCATCATGTTATCATGTCTACTCCTGAATTCTGCCTCAGTCATTTTTGTGTTTCTCTTCTTTCCCTAAATCCCTAGGAGTCTCTGTTGGAATCTCTCGATCTGCCATGAGTGTAGTTACATTGTTTTCACTACCACTAGAGCTAGGTTTGTGTATACTGAGAATTCCTGATACTGTCTCACCTTCTGGAATAGGCGGACCTATCCAATCCTCAACTCTGCCTGTTCCTCTGCCCTTACTGTAGAATATAATGTCTCTACTCATGAAAAAGCATTGAAAAAGCACAAATTTATCTGAAAAAGCACAGGATGGCAGGGAAATCGTGCTCTGATACCACTGTAAGAGACCAGGTGTCTCTCAACCCGGTTTCCTAACTGTGAATGCAATCTTTTGGTTTGTTTTGTCGTTTTATGATTTTTTTGTAGTTTTTTGCAGCAAAATAGAATGGTGCGATTTTGGAAATAAATACTAATAAATTCAAATATGGAATCCAGTACATCCAATGACTTCCAGAAGAATGGCAAATGATCTTTATTTCATTACTGGACAGATACAATGCTGAATCGAGGTCATGCATATAAAAGACAAGCAATTATTAATTAAAAGACCCTGATATGCTTGCAGCCGCTTGAAGAAACCCTCAAAAAGGAACGGCTTGCTCTGGATGATGATTCTCCACTCGTCAGTTGCCTGAAATAGACTCTCCTTGCCTGGGTGTCCAAAATGGTGAAGACTAGAGGCTGAGAAGAGAGGTGTTTTGAGTGCCAAGAGAAAAGACATCCTTTCTGCAGCAAGTACGGCCTGTCAGCAGCAATAAATGCAGCTGTACATTTCTTGGAAGGCGTGCCAGATGCAAGTAAATGGTAGCCATTGAAATGGATCCTTCTTGAAGAACAATCAAACCAAGTACTGATGAAAAACTTCATTGTAAGCTTTGTATGACTCCTGAATGAAGCCACTCAACTGACAAGCTTCAACTGGTATCTCACAGTCTCAGTATGTCTGATTCTGAAGAGGGAACGTTCTCCAAATCCAATGTTTGCAGAAACCCTTCTTTCACAAACTCCAATGCTCTCAGAGAGAATAAAGACAAATTAGAATAATTATGAATGATGAATTCGATTTGCCTTGTGAAATAAATACTTCTTCTCAAGAAGTCGACCCCCTTCCAAAAAGCAATTTTAAATTGTATTTAATAAAATAAATACGCCTTTTTTAGACTTAGGCAATTTCATTAAATAATGGCGCCCCTTTATTAATGAGTAATTAGACACTCATTAAATATTATTCGCCCCTTTATTATAAAGTATTAATACTTTATAATTAGCCATTAAATAATCACTTTAATATTTTGTTAAAGTGATTTTATATTATAAAGTCAAATTAATAATCTTTAATAATTATTAAATACTCCAATAATCACTGCTTGCTCATCAAATCATCCAACTGGGTCGAAACTGAGTTGACCAACTGAACCAGGTGCCCTACCAGAAATAGTAACCCCTGTCTGCCTAACTTACTATAAATAGTAAGTATCTGAAAAACACTCTGTGAGAATCTGCAAAGGCCCAAACCTGAATCAATTGATGGAGTAAGGTTCCCGAACGTCGGATAACTGCTCAAGTAACCCTCTAAACACAACTATCAGCCTACGAGGGTCTGAATGATAGGCTAACCCTTGAATCAACTGCACTGCTTAGGAAGGGGACATTACATCACTCTATGGGTGATGTTTGTGATAGGAATTATGCTAAATTCACTCTAAATTATCAACCCCCCATTCAAGGTTAGAGGATATCTTAGCTTGTTTTAGTTCTTGCATACAAGTTAGAGATCAATACCAAGATTTAGTTTACAATTAGAATGTTAGTACTCCATATTGAACATTGCAATTAAGTATGAGTAGATCTATGTTAAGTATCATAACCAACATTTCCTAATTGATCCTCCCCTCATGCTACACCATGGTAGGAAGGTAAGATTACAATGGTTAATCCCATAATCGAACTAGACCCAAGGGAAGTACCCTCGGATATCTCAGGAAGCAAGTACCCCCTTGGCCCTCATGGGCTCATCGTGTCCCACACTCGGGTGGCGTATCTAGTGGAGATCGGCCTAGACCCAAGGGCAGTACCCTCGGATATCCCAAGAGGCAAGTACCCCCTTGGCCCAAGTGGGCTCATCTTGTCCCCTCCTAGGTGGCGTATCTAGAAGAGGACATCATTGTCCTAGTGGCTAACTCCTCTAGACCCAAAGGTAGTACCCTCAGATACCCCAAAGCCAAGCACCCCCTTGGCCCATGTGGGCTCATCTCGTCCCCTCCTGGGTGGCGTATCTAGAGGAGGACCTCATTGTCTTGGTGGCTCAACTCCTCTAGACCCAAAGGCAATATACCCTTGGATACCCCAAAGGCAAGTACCCCCTTGGCTCAAGTGGGCTCATCTTGTTCCCTTTTGGGTGGCATATCTAGAAAAGGACTTCATTGTTGTCTCCCTTTGCAATATCCTTGTAAGGTCTTTTGACCGCATTCATGCCTTGGTTTCCACACATTTCCTCAATCACAACAAAGTCCTTCCTCCTTAGTTCCTCTTGGTCGTGGTGTGGTTCCTTGCATTCTTCCTTCCATGAAAGTGCTCCTTTTCTTTTTGCTTGGGCAATGTCCCATTATTGATAGCCTTTGAAATTTAGATATATAATCTTCAATGGATCCTTCTTGTTTTAACTGTCTTCCACAAGATGGCAGGATTATGCTCTGATACCACTTGTAATGTCCCTTGCATTGATTTAATTTGGTTCTGTTGACATGCTTTTTATGACGACATCAACACAGAATAAAATGTCCAACGGTCACTCTATTCTCTCTTGATCAAAGTATTCTGCATGCTAAGATTGCATGAAAGTTCATGCGTTCAACTCCAAGGTTCCTTTTATCGCGAATAGACTCAGTTGGCTAATGTGAATATGTTGGGTATTCAAGGTGACTTACTTAGTTGTTCGATTATGTGAAGCAGTTAAGACATGAATGATTTGACAATATTGCTCAGATTCCTAAGTTAAGCGAGAAAATACTGAATTGAAAAGGAGAAGGGGTAGAAATTCTACAATTTATTTCTAAAAGGTGGAATGTGAGGATTAGCTTCAACAATCTTCAAACCAAACTTTATTTCGCCTCCCTGTCGGACAACTTTGACAAAGTAGGTGCAATCTTCAAAGGATAAATAAGATATTCAAATTATGATTCAACATGTGCACCCCATCACAACAATGCAAATGAACACATACAAATCACAATCGAAGTTAGGTTGCGAAATTCCAGTTGACCACGCAGGGCGGACTTACCGTCAGCAAGTCCGCTAATGGTATGGATAACGACTACTTGCATGAATTAAAAGTCTATTTTACTCTATCTATCTTGAATTGGAAAGATGAAATGGCCTTGCTAGCTACTCATAACAAAAGAAGGAATCACCAAGCAATGAAACTCTCTGTATTATGAAAAGTGTTCACAACAACCGTTTACAAAACTTTCAAAGGAAAGTTTTCTTCCCTCCTCAATCTAAGCTAAATGCTATATGCCTTCTACTCTCTAGCTCAACTCTATCTCTGATTCAATTCTAATTCTAATCATTTACAAATGAGGGGGGATACCCCTTTTATAGCTAGCCCATTTCAATGGACGGTTCAGATTCAATTACAATAAAGGGCTCAGATTGAGCCACCTATGCCCTAATTAGGGTTTTTGCCCTAAAAACCGCCATAGAGAGGAGTGGGGCAATAAATGCACAGAATATTCTCCACTCCCATGCAGGGACCATAATGAGCAATTAATGCCCATCATCATCTTCCAGAAGATCCTCATCCAGCAGAGCGTTCCCATTGTCCTGTTCTCTAATTGCAAACTCGATCAACCGGGCCAATACCGCCTCAACCTCCTGAACCGAAATTGGTGGAATATGGTTGAGCTGAAATTCCAAGACTGCTATCGTCTGCCCGTGCTGAGTGTAAGACTTTCTCCATGCCACCAAGGCGTCCTGGGTATTCTGAATTATACTAGAGAAAGTGGAGACATTCTCAAAATCATCCTGGACCAGTGACCTTGCAGCTGAGAAGAATGGAGCCAATTTGTCCTTCAAGCCATTAGCAGTTATTTCCTCTGGAGCTAATCTTCTAGCAAATATGGCCTCTAGTGTATTAAGAACTCCCTCCAAGATGTTGCCCATTGCCTTCCTGATTCTGGTTGAATCTGCCTTTGCCGCATCATGAAACCCACGGCCTGTGACCACCGAGGAGTACCAACTGGTGAAATCATACCTGTCACCATCTTGAATCACACCCCCATCTACCAAGGTCTGTAGAGGTATATGCATCAAAGCCCCTAGACGAAGAACAGTCTTCGTCTGATAGATGCGAGTATCGCCCTAGGCTTGATCCACCACATCTATGCGTGCCAAGATATTTGAGGCCTGCTGATAAGCATCGACGAGGTCCTCCATAAATTTTTCTGTATCGGCTCGAACATGGCTGACCCATTTGTTTGCCTCCGTCTCCATCTTCTTTAAGTCCTCCAAGCCAATAACTGACTCCCTCGGAAGCTTAGGTGGGAGTTCTACTACTGGGTATGCCTATTCACCTGGACGCGCTAGACTTTGCACATATCCAATCAAGGTTTTGTGCTCCTTCTTTAACTTCTTATACTTCCCTTCTGTTCTGAGCAACTGGTCTTTCAGCGCCTAATAGGAGTTATCAAATTCCTCGACAATTTGGGCTCCCGTAGGACGACCCAAATCTACGGTGGTGATCACATAGTTTTCGGGCCTCTCCTCGGCTCGATCATATTCCTCCCTTGGGACAGCAACTTGGAGTGTGCGGGAGCCTAACTCGTCAGTCGAAATCTTCGAGAATTTTCTGGCTCTCTTCTTTTCTGGAGGCGCACTAATCCTTTTGAGGAATTCCTCCATCTCAATGGTTGGATCTGTATCATCCTCAGGCTCTCTTCTCATTCTATCCGTGAGCCAATTCGGCACTGTCTGCTGTGGATTGCAAATGATGAGGGGCTGCTCTTCTGTTGCCTCCACCTCGTGTATTTCTTCTCTTCTTGCACTGTTCTGCTCGGGCTCATCATCTTCCACGAGCTGCGTATCTCCTGACCCGTGGGTCCCTTGTTCTATGTTTCCTTCCTCCAATGCAGTATCCAGCATCTGCTGGAAACGAGTGTCGGCCACTGTTTCCTCTTCTTCCTCTTGTCGGCCAGCCCTAGATGCACTGACACTTATACTATCTGATTCTCGGATGTTGGGCTGATCCACCTCCTCAAGTTCCCGCTCTTTGTCCAATCCTACACTCTGATCAGCAAATAATGAAATCACTCTCAAACTCGAAGACTGAGTTTGTGAGTGCATTGGTGATGCTTGTTCCATCCTCAACGGTATCGGCTGGGTTGGTACTTCTGCTTGTGCTTTCGGTGCTTGAGCAACTTGTTTTCCCCTTCTCTCTAATAGCGGCCTTTGGTCACCCATCAAGTCATAAGTAAGGGCGATTGATCTGCTCTTAAGTCTGCATACATGTCTATCAACCCAAGCCCTTGTGAAAGTCATCACTGGAATAGAGAGCGTGTCCAAGTCCATGATTTCTGGCTCGGACCAATCAGGTGGTGGGACCGGAGTATCCCTGACTGAATCATAGTCAGGCTGTATAACGTTGACATCTTTTTCCAATTGGTCGGGAACTGGAATGATCTCACATTCCCTGATCAACTTGAGGGGAAGTCTAGAAAACATCCTTTTCCTTATTTCAACCTCATCAACAGCATTTGCCCAAAAGTCCTCAATGTGGGCCTTGTGTCGGTACTCAACGTTCTGTATCATTCGGATGTTTCTGTAAGGATCGAAATCCTGCCTGCCTGTGTGATACGATAGATGATAGAATTGCAGCTCATCCTCTGCCTCTCGAGCTGCCTGCAAGGAGGGACACACCTCAGTGGAATTCCCCATGGCGATAGGGAAGTCAAGTCCTCCCTTCTTCTTCTTTTTCTGAATCCTATCATAGGCGATCAGCTGCCTAGATACTTCCAGCATTACAATGTGATCGGTGGGGTACCTCGGTAGCCGGTATGGGTACGAAGTGAACCCCTGCAGCCTAATGTAAGTGAATTTCGAAAATTGGATGAGCCAATATCCGTATTCCTCTATCAATGCTTGTGCCTCTTTGGATATTTGAAATATTCCGAACCAATTTTTTTTGTTTTTTCAATTGCAAATTACAAACAAATGCACCCGTTAAGGTTAGCTCTAAACCAAAACGATGCTGAAGCAACTCTAACCAGAATGTACACCAGGATCCCGATGAGGGCAAGGCGTGAGCATTGGTCAGAGGATCTGAATGCCGAAACAAAGCTGGAAGGAACTCTAACCAAGGATGGCGCCAATGATGGCGAGCATATGGTCAGAGGGTCTTAATTGAAATGCTTATACAAGAACTCTAACCAAGGATGCGCCGGCGAACGACGAGCATGTGGTCAGAGGGTCCCTACCATCTAATATACTGAAAGCAAACTCAACACCAAGTATGTGCTACCCAATTCCAGTATGGAAATGAGGCGACCATATGGCGGAGATCAAAGGAATACAATTGCGATTACAGAAAGTAAAGTAAGACTAAGAGAAGTGCTGACAGTACTACTGTTCAGCTTACAATGAAATATATAATGCCTGCAAGATCAAGTATTAGAGCTCTTCAATTTGCTGCAACAATAAGGAATCTTTCACAAAGCCTTTAATGATTTCCTAACACCAATCCAAGAAGGAGAATGCAGATTTCCTCAAATCTGTTATGACAGACCTGCACTTTAAATTATATAACCAGCATGCCTGTAACCCACTAAATTGCTCATATATCACTCAAAACTGACCCAAATGACTTCAAGTTTGATGCAATAGACCTTCGAAATGATGGCGCCTAGTTTAGTAATAAGAAATGGCAACTAAAAGTGGTTATTAATTACTGGCACGAATCCCCAGGCACTCCAGGAAGTACGGCTTTCAAGGAATGACGAATTTGCTTTATAAAATCATAAACTTCATATTAAAATCTGCAAATATTCATGAAGGGTCGCCACCAACAGGGAAACACAATGAGACAATACCCAGAACGAGAATGTTTATGATTTGAGACTTGTGAACAGAAACATACATTCAGCAGTCATGACCAACAACTCTGGAATCCACTAAAATGCTCACAACTCACTCAATACTTGCCAGAATGACATGAGACCTGATGCAAACGAAAGCTATAATGATGGCAATGAGGACTAGACCAAGAAACAGCTAACAAATTGAAGTATTCTTTTTTCTAAACATTTGCCAGGCAGACCAGAATGGTACGGCCAATAGAGAGAGGCGATTTTGCTTTTAAAAAATAAACACTCAATATTAAAATCTGAATTTTTGCAAGAAGGGTCGCCCCTATCAAGGAAACTCAATGAATCAATACCCAGAACGACTGTATTTTTATTTTCAGATTTATGAGTGAAACTACAGATTCAGCTTGACTTCAGCAACTTCAAAATGAGACTGAAATGCAAATCTAGAACTCCATAAATGCAAGATACTCAACTGAAATGCAAGACAAACCTATTACAAACTATCTCTCAACTAGTTGCTATCTTTCAAGCAAGAAGAAGAGCCAAGCTAGGAGGCATTCATTCCTCGAAGCAGTCCCAAAGCCATTCCGACAGCATAACAATATCATAAAACATAAGATGCTGAAAAGAGAACCAAAGGCTTCCTTTTATAATTTGCTGTTGACCTTCTCGAAACCCTAATCTTCTTTTCAGAGTCAAACCCTAATCCTCCAAATAGATGGTGTCCCTTTCTTCAAAGCTTCAATTTCGACTTTTTTAATTGAATGCATCACTTATGTAATGTTCCCCTTTTGTCAGTGATCCTGTTATTGGCTCATCAGTCTATTCCGGATTCCTGTAGGCTTGTTGAGATGTTTTCAAAGGATTCCATTCATGGAGGTTTTTGTGGTTCTTTCTCATTATTTACTATTTATAGTAAATACTTCTTCTGGCAGTAAGCAGTTATCAGCATTAAGCCTTGGCCATTAAAATATTAATGAAATGCTTCATTACTTGAGCAATTAATTCTAATTTGCAGTTGACCCCCTTGGCCTAAGGAATGAACTTAAGTTGTTTTGAAAAAGGGGTCTTGAGGGTGGCGCCACATAAAGAAGTTCAAAGGTTTTATTTTAGTTAAAATCCTCTTTCTCAAGTGGGGGCGTAATTTTGAAGTATGACTCTTCCTTTGGAAATTTGAAGAGTCTTGTCTTTTGGCGTACCTCTTGGGGAGACTTGAACAGTTTCCTTTGTCCTTTAAAAGTGAGGTTTGTTCTCAATATTGATCATCCACTATTATGCTAAAGTCATGCTGTCAAAATGCTTTGTCATTTCCTACTTCGAGGAATGCTGACCTCCTAGTTCTCATTCAATTTCGTGTTTGTAAGACAACACCTAGTTGAATCATTGCTGCTTCTCATTCAGACTAGCAGATTGTGCCTCAAGGTGAATTATTAATGTGTTTTTCCAATTTTACAGTTGCTGTTTGCATACAGCTGAAAGTAGTTTTTGCTCATATCTGATTGTACGAATTTTATATCATTCTGGGCATTTGCTAATAAAGTTTCCAAGGTCCAGGCGACCATTCCCAAGCAGTTTCAGATTTTAATTTAAAGTGTGCATTTTTATATTAAAAAATCACCCCTCTCAAGGGCCGTACCATTTGTCCTTGCATTGGGAAGTGTGCCACAAATAATTGCAGGTGTTTGGAGCTGGTTTTGGTGTCTCAACAGGGGCGCCTATCTCTCAAGTGAACAAGGCTTCGATCTCACGCCTATCGGAGGTACCTTGAATGAGTTGTGAGCAATTTTCATATTTTCTGTAGTTGCTGATATACATTTCCAGAATTACAGTTTGCTGATCAGAATTAAACAATTGTTGTTCTTCTATCATTTCTCCCTCTTCTCTCGTTCTATTATGACATGGAGATAATGTATAAGCATGGTGCTTGAATCATGGTGAAATTGACATTGTAAATTGCAGCTCTTAATTCATTTTGTAAGCTGATACAGTAGTACTGTTTCAGTCATTTATTGCTGCTTGTTATTTAATTTCACACTAAGCACCCCTGGATGGTTTACCGCCAGTGAGGATGAAATATTGTAACCTCTTTCATACCCACTTCAAGTGGAGAATTCCCACGTTCTAGTGGATGCCTGCCGCAGCAGAGGAAGTCTTAATGTTGTAATTTGTCCCCTCACCGTTTGGTGGTAGCGTGGAAGTCTTTGGCTGGTTATCCGCCTTATTGTTATTTCAATTCCGCAGTAGTACTCCACCATATGTTAGCACCTCGCCTGCAAAGGATCTTGAGTGCACATTCTTGGTGTTGAGTTTAATATTTCTCTTTCAAGTACATTCTTGTATCTTTGTTTCAGTAGATCCTAGGGATCCTCTGACCATATGCTCGCCCCTCCTCCTTAAGTGGTTTTAGGGCGCCATTCTTGGTTAGAGTTCTTATTTGCATCGTTTTGGTTTAATCTAACCTTAACGGGTGCATTGGCTATATTGTAAATGTTACTAAAAACAAAGAAAAAATTGAGAGAGAATATTTCAACTTAATATTGGCGTCCAATCTTAAGGCTTTAATTCAACCTTAATAATTATAAAATTAACTCAATGATGGCGCCACCCTTAAAGACCACCTTTTAAAACAACATTAAGTCAATAGACTAGGCCAAGGGGTAATATAACATTAAAATATAATGTTATTTAAGTGAAATGAACTTATCTCTCCAAAACTGCATCCCGAAGCCAGAATCTGAATAAATCAAATGAGTCGACTGAAGAGGAAAGTCAACTATGCCGAGACCAAGAGGACCACGCCAGAAATAGAATTTACTAAAAATAGTAAATTCGTGAAGGTGCTCGGAATGCCAAGAAAAACATACCACTGCGTAGCTCTCTGGAAACCCAGAAAGAATCCGCCATTAAAACACCCAACCTCGAGCAAAAGCATCCTCCAAAACGCGAAACCCTAATTTTGCCACTGATTAGCCGACAACACACTGGAAAAAGGCTATCAATCACTAAAAAGTGAAGTGCCAAAAACGGGGACATTACAATATTCTTTGTTGCGTTCTCCATTGAAGGGTCCTTGTGATGTGCATTGTGAATGCATCATTAGCCCGCTTGTAGCTGGCAGGGTTGGTCAAATGTAATTGCATGCATGCCTCATGGATCTTGAACTGATCAGGTGTACTGCCTATTGGTTCCTTGTATGTAATCCTTTGGTACTTGGTCATTCTTGCCAGCATATATATCACATATGAGCTCATGTAAAAGGTTTTCATCCTCCTCAAGCTCCTGAACTGTTCATCTATGTTATCACTAATCATTCTTGCCCAGTCAACACACTCCTTTCCCTCCAAGATGATCTCGATGAAGTAGAACATCCAAGGCTCGAAGAAGTAGGCCTGCGCACTCCCATTTATTCGACTAAGCATCATGATCAAGTCGCAGTACTCTTGTTTCACATCCCGACAATTATCTGCTTCGGGAGTTTAGTGCGGGGTGGCTTCGGCTTCTGCATCCAGACTCTGTTGATGACTAGAGCAACCCTTTCGAACGAGGAGTACATTTTATCTGCCCTTTCTTTTGATCTGTGCAGCATTCTCTCGAAAGTAGGAATCCCAAATGCCTCTCCAATAGCATTTGGCGTGAAGTTGGCAAGCAATTTGCCATCCGGAGAGACAATGGTTCTACGCTCCGGCTTGTAGTAATTCGCACACTCCATGATTAGCTCTGGGCACTGGATTGCTGGTGGAAAACCGGCGGCTGCGTAGATACCACTTTTCATGATGTTATGTGCCGTGACTGACGGTTGATGGCCTCTCAGTCCGTACATCCTTGACTTGAGCACGTTCAAATTAAATGACCCGAGGTTGGTGTCACTTAATCTTGCCAACTTTGAAACAATTGCCGATTTTGGAAGAAATGACTTGGCGAGCCTTTTGATCATTGCCTGTCGGGATGAGCTAGCCTTGCCCGTTTCAGTGTTTGCAGCTCTGCCTGCGGCTCTGCTTGTTCCTGCAACATCCTTTGCTCCGGCCATCTGCGAAATAGAATAAAATAACAATAAGTTAGTTTGCAGATTTTTTAATAAAATAAAACAATTTCCGAGACGGCTACAGATATGGAGCTAGCTTTGAAAATAAAATCTCTTGGCATAAATTTCTAACTCCAAACCTCAAACTGTATAACAACTCTGAGCTCAAAAACCTTTCAGCAACTTGGCCTCCGACTGGCGAAGAAAATTTGCAGCAAACTAACAACTTTCAGCAGCTCAACAATTATCTCTGCACAAAATAAATTAAATCTTTTGCTTCAACTTCTGCCAACCTTCAACTTTCAACTTCAGCAACTTGAAGAATGAAGAGATCACTGCTAGTGTGGAAACTCGAATTTCTTCTCAACTCCAACAGCAACTAGCTTTCAGCAGCTCGAATAAATAAAATCTGCAGCAACCTCAAAACTCTTCTGCAACTTGAGAAATAAATTCTCCAACAAACCAGCATACAATTTCGAAAACTGCAGCAACACACTCTTAGCTCTTCGAAAGAGTCTCAGCAACTTGGAAATAAAATTCCTCCAGCAACTTCGTACTTAGAAAATAAGAACTCAAGCTCAATCTCAGCAACCTCAAAAAGACTTCAACCTCTCACAAAATTCTTCACTTCAGCAATTCCAAGCTCTTCGAAACGTGTGAAGAAATGAAAGAAATGAAGTTGTTTAAATAACTCTTCATGAAGAATCCTGCTGAGTAGTGCTGGGGCTATTTTGGGCACCTTCATTAATTCACCACCTCTTCACTCGGCATCTTCTAATTCAAGCGCAGTAGTGAGCTAGTCGTCAGCCAGTCATTATGGCAGTTGCCATTAATGAGGATTCTTTCCTTGTAAAAAATTCGAATTTTTCCTCTATTTTGCCAGTTAACTGTTGGTGATTAAACAACTCGCGAGAAAATCACTCGACTTGATTGAAAATTCCATTTTGAAATTCTCGCAGTGTTTAATTAAATTTGATTCAAAAAAAATCATGGGAGTTGCAAATTTATTTCCAATCTATTAAAATGTCTGTCATTTAAATCCTCAATTTCATGAAATTTGCCTTAGACATTTTAAATTTTCTCTTTAAAATATTCAACTCTAGGCAATTTAAAATCACTTGCCTGCTCGAAATAATTCATCCTTTGAGATTTAATTTCCATTGGGAAAATAATCTAGGCAAAACGAATTTCCTCTAAAAATATTAAAATTTCCCTTAGGAAATTAATTTTTTAACTCTATCAACCCATGGGTGCCTTTTAAACGGGTTCATTTAATTTTTTTTTATTTGACCCATGAAAAAAAATATATCAGTTGCTTCTGCCTTGAGGATAAAATTTCATCACTTCGCCCGCTTCATTTAAATGTCTTTGAAGAATTAAAATTCATTCAAGGGGGCATTTTTCCTTAGTGAAATTTATTTCACTTAGAAAATATTTCTAACACTTTCTCCTTTGGCATATTTCCCCTAGTGAAATATTTGCCTTTATGCCTTAGGAATAAAATTTAAATCACTCTTATCTTGGGCATATTTCTTCCTCATTTGATTTTAAATTTCCATGTTCTTATCACTTCAGCTTGGGCGCATTCAATTGCTGGAGATGGGCGCATTTCTCATGGCTTGCTTTTATTTTTGATGTGTTTTAGAAAATTTTTAACTCTTTCATTCCTCTATGGCGCAAATGAGAGGTTGAACTTTCATTTCTCATTTTCACGTTTTCGTTCCCATGCCTTAGCATATTTTCCTCTTTGAGATGGGCACCTTTTAGGTGTCATGCTTTTGTTTCTAACCCCTCCACTTCATTTCCAGCTTGGGCGCAAATGGCATATGCTACTCACATTTCATGCCTTACACGTTTTAAGTCTCCAGCAACCTTGGGCGCATTTGATACCTTCAACTTTCATTTCGTGCCTTAGAAATATTTTGAAGACTTTCTTCCTAAGGTGGGCGCATTTTACCCATTGAACTTTTAATTTTATGCCTTTGGAAATTTCTACACACTCTCCAAGGGCGCATTTGGGTGCCTCTTCTTTCATTTGTGGGCGCAAAAGAGAGGGTGAGCTTTCAATTTCATACTTAGCCGCTTTTTCACCTAACCTCTTCTTCCTTGGGCGCATATTAGGGGTCTTACTTTCATTTTTGCCTTAGGCATTCTTCTTAAATTACAACCCTTGTTGGGCGCATTTCTATATGCTCACTTTCAATTCCATCATGGGCGCATATTGGGTATCAAGGTTTTGTTTCATGCCTTAGAAATTTTCCTAGCACCCCTTTCTTGTGATGGGCGCATTTTGATGGAGGAGCTTTCACATGAGGGCGCATTTTCACTAGCATGCTTTTATTTCCTTTCAACGCCTTAGTTTATTTTGGAAACTCCATCATCCTGAGGGCGCATTTAGCTCTTCATACTTTTATTTTGTGACTTAGACCATTTTCAAAGTCTTCTTGCTTGCCTTGAGGGCGCATTTAGCATAGTGAGGTTTCATGTGAGGGCGCAAATTGCCATGTCCACTTTTATTTCATGGGCGCATTTCATAGGGTCTACTTCCGTCTTCATGCCTTAGACGTTTTAAGGGACTCATCAAGGTGGGCACATTTGCTAAGGTGAACTTTCACTAGAGTGCGCATTTCCACATGCCTAGTTTCATTTTGTGCCTTAGAATATTTTCCAATGATATTCTTACCCTTGGGCGCACTTTAAGGGTGGTACTTTCAAGTGAAGGCACATTTGGCATGTGTGACTTCCAATTTCATACTTAGAATATTTTCAAGCTATCAATCTTGAGGTGGGCGCATTTTCATACATGAGCTTTGATTTCCCCAAACTTAGAATATTTTAAGTCATCACCTTGACTGGGGCGCATTTTCACTAGGCAACTTTCATTTTCCAGACTTAGAAAATTTTCACATCATTTCTTGGCAACTTTGGGCGCATTTTACCTGGGTGGCTTTTGTTTTTGCCTTAGAATATTTTCGGCCTCTGCCTACCTTGCCCTCTCATTCTATTTTTAGCAAGTTGTGCTATTTTTAGCAAGTTCTTTGATCTTCGACTTCCACAGCTCCGTTTTGCCTGAAAATTTCACCATACGATCTTCTTTGCCTTGTGAACCTGTTTTGTCAGTCCTCTGCCCTGACCTGCTATTTATAGCCACCTGCTATTTATAGTAAGTTCCAAAGTTGCCTGACTTCTGTAACTCTGTTTGACTTGAAAATTGCTATGCCTGATCCTGATAACTTAAGTGCCCTGTTCACACCTACCTCAGGTGCAGACCTGCTATTTATAGCCATGCCCTGACTTACTAAAAATAGTAAGTTCTCTGATTCCGCTCAAATTTTGCCAGCAGGTACCTTGAAGTATGCTGATATTGGTGGGGTACTTCATTCTGACAATTTTTGGATTTTATCCCCTATAAAAGTGGAAACCCTAATTTGACTTGCATGTATCCCGAACGGTCTCCGTTTGACTTTGTTTCTTCTACATGTCGCTCTGTATGCTGAACTGAAGTGTTGGGTGGCTGGGGTGAAACTGCTATTAATAGAAACTTCCTGAAAAGTGACCCATCCATTGCCGGATGATTTTGCATGTCATACTGCCCGTTGGATCTCAAGAAACCCAGAAAAACCCAGAAAAACCCAGAAAACTAGTCTGCATGCGGGCACTGGCTAAAAATAGTAAGTCCTCGAAACTTGATCTTCTCTGCTTGCATGTCCCATTGTTGCGAAGCTCTCGAGAAACCCAGAAGTAATCTCCGGACATGCAATGAAGAATCACATGTTTGACCCCTGAAAATGGCTTCTGAACCCTGAACTACTAAAAATAGCAAGTTGTCTGATCTAGCTCAAAATTTACGTGCAAGCAGCTTGATGTGTTCTAAATGTGTCGAAGCTGACAGAATTCCAGAATCCTGATGAAGTGATCTCAGATTGAGTACTTACTATAAATAGAAGTTGTCAGAATTCAATAAAAATTCAGTGGGACTTTGTTGGAAGCCTTGTGATTGCTGTACTAAGCTCTGATTTCAATTTGATAACTCAGTTTGACCTTTAAAAGCCTGAAGGATAGAAAACCCTAATTTCACAAACTTAATCAATATTTTAACCTGGGTCAAACGATGGGACATCCCCGAAAAGACAGAAGGACGAGAGAGAGAGAGACACAAAGCCAAAAGACCAGAACGGAGCAAAAGTTAGGGGGGTCCCCATTTGAATGGGATGATGTGTGAAAAAGGTCACAACAGGTTCCCTGGGCTGTGATATTCTTAATTTTTTTGTCCTTTCTTTAATTCCTGTTGGTGTAAGAACTAACACCTCTGGAGTGTGAGTTTGTACAAACAACTATGCACACTACGTAATGAGTGCTCTTCAAATTAGGAGGGGAAGCTCCCTCGTTGTGCTGGAATGCATGGAAAAGGAAAGTAAAGTTAATCCTATCTTTTTGTTCTCAGTTGGTAGAGGCACAAGGTTAAGAAAACCTAGAACGTTGCAGCTAAGTATTTTCTAATTTCGCAGATCATATAACTACAACTAAGCTAACTTCTTTAAATCTATCCAGTTTCCTCAAGAAAACAGAGCGTGAGGAAATGGAGCAGGAATGGTTTTATACAATAAGTTGGGTACAGATTTGCAACATGAAGGCAAGGTGGGCACAACTATCTACTCAGCTGAATAAGCTTATTATCACACACATCATACGATAAGCTTTAAGTACGAATTCTCAACATGAAGGCAAGGTGGGCACAACTATTTGCTCAACTCGAATAGGCTTATTGATAACATAACACAAAAGATAGCCAACTAGGACAGCAAATTGCATATGTGAGACACGCGTACAATTTACGATCGAACTAGCCACTATATCTAACTAAGGCAAGCATTCATCATAATAATTGCATGAAACCCAAGTGACATAACAATTCATTATCAAAACAAACGCTCATGAACAGATCCAACAAAGACAATATTACAGGCAAGGTGGGCACAACATATATTAATCTCCTGTAAAAGTTCCTTGAACAAATACAATAATAGCAATACTACAGGCAAGGTAGGCACATCATGTATGCTATCAAGCAAAAGTTAAATTACAAATGAGCTAAATGCTCTTATTTATAGACATCAAGGTGTAGGCAACCCTAAAATCACCTTGAGTCAACTACAAT